>CAUYRH010085501.1:0-33493 GCA_963574655.1 Perodicticus potto
TGCCTGTAGTCCCAGCTACTTGGGAGGCAGAGGCAGGAGACTCGCTTGAGCCCAGGAATTGGAGGTTGCTGTGAGCTGTGATGCCACGGCACTCTATCCAGGGTGACAGCTTGAGGCTCTGTCTCAAAAAAAAAAAAAATACATTTGCTGGCTTGACACCCGTAGCTGAGTGAGTAGGGCACCGGCCACATACACTGAGGCTTGCGTGTTCGAGCCCAGCCCAGCCCTGCTAAACAATGACAACTGCAGGCTTGGCGCCTACAGCTCAATGGCTAAGGCACCAGCCACATACACAGGAGTTGGCAGGTTCGAACCCGGCCTGGGCCTGACAACAACAAAGACAACTACAACCAAAAAATTGTGGGGGTTGCCTGTAGTCCCAGCTACTTGGGGGGCTGAGGCAAGAGAATCACTTTAAGACCAAGAGTTTGAGGTTGCTATGAGCTGTGATGCCACCGCACTCTAACAAGGGTGACATAGTGAGACTTGGTTTCAAAAAAAAAAAAAAAGTTTGCCTCTAAATGGCAACTCCATTGACAAATTCTGTCTTTAAAGATCATACTTTACGTTACCTCCAATATTTCATGTTTAAATTTTCTTTATTTTATGTAGTGTTTCATTATTTAAAAAAAAAAATTTCATTATAGAAAATTCTGAACATATGCAGAAGTGGAGAATAATATAATATCTCCATTACCTTTTACCCAACTTCAACAATTATCAATTCATGGCCAATTTTATTTCATCTATACTTTTACACACATATATTTTTCATATTAATTTAATGGGTAAATAATTTATATTAGTCTAATAGTATATGTTTAATATTTATATATTTATAAATTTTTTACTTGATATTCTTGCATGTTGTTAAATGCAATTTTTTATGAATTCTGAACACAAAAAATAAAATACTATCATGAATATTGGTTATTTAGATATTACATAAAATAAGTATTTTAACACTGATTATTGTCATTTTGCTTAATGCTTTAGAAGTGGGAGCATAAGCACCAAGACTCACATTTTATGCCTCCACATCCCAGCCCTCCACAATTACAATCCCTTGATTACCTCTACATCATGACGATTATAGAAAAATCTTTCCTCCTGAACTGTAATCCCCTTATTTCTGTATCAACTTAAACACATATGAAAGAAAAATAATGTTTTCAGAAAAATTTTCTTTCTAAGCATTTTTGTAAGTATCATCCAGCAGGGAAACCTGGATGCTATGATTTATAAATTTTACTATTATAAAATTCCATAGTATTATTTAAAACAAGGCCCCAAAAAGAAAATAAAAATGCAATGCATTTTATAATGGCATTATGCCTTCTCCTAAGCATATATATACCTACCATTTTTGTCTTTCAGCAATTTATTGATGATGTTACTAAGATCCGCAATTTCAGAGGCAGCAGGGATTGAGAAGGGAACATCATCTATCGCATATCTATAAAAAGGAAATGATGTGAATATCAAGTCTACAGATACTTTAACAAATGCACATTTATTCATTCAATAAGTATTTATTGGGTACCTACTATATGCCAGACATTTTGCTGCATGGAGTAAATAAGTTCTCAGAAGTTTTCAGAAGAGGTTATTCTGGTAATCAAATACAAAGAATCCTAAGTGATATGTATAGAGAATAAAAGAGCAATATTTCAATCAGTATAGAGAATAAAAGAGCAATATTTCAATCAGAGAAAAGGAGAGCAGAGCAGGGTCTGAAAGGATACCCTAAAAAAAATGATTCTTCAGTTATATCTAGAAAAGTGAGTTTTTGCCAGGTGAGGGAGGGAAAAGCAGAGAGGAGTGTAGGAATGTGGAGAAAATATCAAAATAGCTAGGAATTTTTTTTTTTTTGAGAAAAAAAGAGCCTCAAGCTGTCACCCTGGATAGAGTGCTGTGGAATCACAGCTCACAGCAACCTCCAATTCCTGGACTCAAGCGAGTCTCTTGCCTCTGCCTCCCAAGTAGCAGGGACTACAGGCGCCCACCACAACGCCCAGCCATTTTTTGGTTGCAGCCGTCATTGTTGTTTGGCGGCCCAGGCTGGATTCGAACCCGCCAGCTCAGGTGTACGTGGCTCATGCCTTAGCCTGTTGAGCCATAGGCGCCGAGCCAATAGCTAGGAATTATTAAACTGCTCACCCAGTCTATTCCAGAAAGTATAATTTTGCTTAGATAGCTACCAATTATAAGGCTAAGAGATGTACGTAGGGTGCTTTATATATTGTGTGAAGTATATAATGTGTGAAATAGGTTTTACTTTATTTTGTGGACAGTGAACTACTGTAGCAGTCCAACTTAGAAATGACATCATCAGAATTTTGTTTAGTTAGAGCTTTCTGAATACCCAGAAAAGACTTGCTTAAGACAATACATGACAAAAGGCAGATTAGGAAACTCTTTAAGAGAAAATAAAAGAAGATAATTTGCAAATCATATATATGATAAAGAACTTGTATCTATAATATATTAAGAGTGCTTATGACTCAATAATAAAAAGAAAATTCTAAAAATGGGCAAAGGAGGTGGCACCCATAGCTCAATGGGTAGGCCACCAGTCATATACACCGAGGCTGGCGGGTTTGAGCCCAGCCTGGCCCAAATAAGACAACAATGCCAACTGCAACAACAATAACAAAGAATAGCTGGGCATTGTGGCCGGTGCCTGCAGTCCCAGCTACTTGGGAGGCTGAGACGAGAATTACTTGGGCCCAAGAGTTTGAGGTTGCTATGAGCTGTGACGCCACGACGCTCTATCCAGGGCGATAGAGTGAGACTCTGTCTCCAAAAAAAGAAAGGAAAAAAAAAAAGGGCAAAAGACTTTTTTTTTTTTTTTTTTGTTGCAGTTTTTGGCTGGGGGTTGAGTTTGAACCCACCACCTCTGGCATAAGCCCCACTCACTGAGCCACAGGCGCGGCCCAAGGGCAAAAGATTTAAATAGACAACTCTCCAGAGAAGATAAAGAAATGGCCAATAGGCACATGAAAAGATGCTTATCATTAGTCATCAGGGAAAAGCAAATCAAAACACAAAGAAGGCCGGGGCAATGGCTTAGACCTGTAATTCTAGCAGGCTGAGGCAGGTGGATTGCTTGAGCTTAAGAATTAGAAACCAGGCTCGGCACCTGTGGCTCAACGGGCTAAGGCGCCAGCCACGTACACCTGAGCTGGCGGGTTTAAATCCAGCCCGGCCTGCCAAGCAACAATGACAGCTGCAACCAAAAAATGGCCGGGCTTTGTGGCGGGCGCCTGTAGTCCCAGCTACTTGAGAGGCGGAGGCAAGAGACTCGCTTGAGCCCAGGAATTGGAGGTTGCTGTGAGCTGTGATTCCACAGCACTCTATCCAGGGTGACAGCTTGAGGCTCTGTCTCAAAAAAAAAAAGAATTAGAGACCGGCCTGAGCAAGAGTGAGACCCTCTCTCTACTAAAAATAGAAAAACTAGCCAGGTGTGGTCGTGCATGCCTATAGTGCCAGCTACTCAGGAGGCTGAGGCAAGAAGATTGCTTGAGTCCAAGAGTTTGAGGTTGCTGTGAGCTATGACACCATGGTACTCTACCCAGGGTGACAGGATGAAACTGTCTCAAAACAAAAAAAAGAAAGAAAGCCACAATGAAATATCACTTCACACCCTCTAAGGTGATTATAATAAAAAAAGATCATAACAAGTGTTGGTGAAAGTATGGAGAAATTGGAACCCACACCTGTTGCTGGTGGTCACGTAAAATGGTGCAGTAACTTTGGAAAACAGTCTGGTAGTTATTCAAAAAGTAAAACATGCGGCTAAGCGCCCATGTTCAGTGGTTAGGCCGCCGGCCACATACACCAGGGCTGGTGGGTTCAAACCTGACCCAGGCCTGCTAAATGACAACAACTGCAACAAAAAACCAGCCAGGTGTTGTGGCTGGTGCCTGTAGTCCTAGCTACTAGAGAGGCTGAGGCAAGAGAATCGCTTAAGCCAAGAGCTTGAGATTGCTGTGAGCTATAACACCACAGCACTCTACCGAGGAACAGTGAGACTCTGTCTCCAAAAAAAAAAAAAAAAAGTAAATGAAAGTGAATCGTGGAATTAACCATCTGACCCAGGAACTCCACTTTTAAGTATATATGTTGGAGAAATAAAAACATAAATGAACCATAAAAATATCATAGTAAGTGAAGGAAGCCAATCACAAAAGACTACATATTACATAATTCCTTTTATACAAAATGTCCAGAAGAGACAAATTTACGTAGACAGAAAGCAGATCAGTGCTTGCCTAGGCCTGGGAGTGTTAAAGGGATTGAGTGGTGATAGTTAAAGGGCAATGAAAAATGTTCTACTATTGACTGTGGTGAGGATTGCACAACTCTGTAAATATCATCCTGTTTGTCCTCAAACTATACTTTGAATAATAAGGAGATAACTATATATTTGCAACCCCCTCCTCAAAGCACTTATTTAGGTCCTGCAAAAAATAACCAAACCTAGAAATTAAAATGTTTGCTTCTTCCTTTACTAAATATTTTGGTCAGTAAAACGTGGGGGAGATGAGGAATTACCATAATTTTCTCACATATAAATACATATGTATACATGAATTACATATATAGATTTATGCATAATACTACTTCTTTTTTAAATTGTCTTTATTATTAAATCATAGCTGTGTACAATAGTGCAATGCATAATACTACTTCTAACCCTTACTTTACTGACCAAAACATACTAAGTTAAAGAAGCAGCAAGACTGCGGCACCTGTGGCTCGAAGGAGTAGGGAGCTGGCCCCATATGCCAGAGGTGGCAGGTTCAAACCCAGCCCTGGCCAAAAATTGCAAAAAAAAACAAGCGGCAAGAATTGTAATGTCTGGGTTTTGTTATTTTTTTTTAGGACCTAAATATATATACCCTCCTCTTCATCTATTCATTTCAGGGGTTAAAATGCAGTGGTCTATTATCTCTTAAATTTAATGTGCATCAACAATTATCTCAATAAAAACTTTAACCAAAAAAAAAGTAATTCTTAAAAAATACAGTGCTCAATAAAAACTTGAAATAAAAAATATAGTGCTGGGTGGTGCCTGTGGCTCAAAGGGGTAGGGTGCTGGCCCCATATGCTGGAGGTGGTGGGTTCAAACCCAGCCCCGGCCAAAAACTCCAAAAAAATAAATAAACAAAAAATATAGTGCATATGCTAGTGCATTACCACATTCCTTGAGAAGTATTAAAGCTAAGTATACAAGTGTATACCTGTACTCATTTGCATTGATTCATGAGCTGAGTGTGGTGGCTCATGCTTTAATCCCAGAACTTTGGGAGGGCAAGGCAGGAAGATTACTTGAGCCTAGGAGTTCAAGTCCAGCCTCTGCAACATAGCCAGAGCCTATCTTTTTTTGAATCAGAATCTCACTTTATCAACCTTAGTAGAGTGCTATGGCATCACCTCAGCTCACAGCAACCTCAAATTCTTGGGCTCAAGTAATTCTCTTGCCCCAGCCTTCTGAGTAGTTGGGACTACAAGCACCCACCACAATGCCCAGCTGTTTTTATTTTATTTTATTTTTAGACAGAGTCTCATTTTGTCTCCCTCAGTAGAGTGCCATGGCATCATAGCTCACTGCAACCTCAAACTCTTGGGCTCTAGTGATTCTTTTGTCTCAGCTTCCCGAGTAGCTGAGACTACAGGTGCCTGCTACCACACCTAGCTTTTTTATTTTTAGTAGAGAGAATACCTGGCCTTGGCCTTGCAGACTGCTAGGATTACCAGCATGAGCCACTGAGCACTAGCCAGTTAATTCAACAAATTTTTATTATACTTAGCACCATAAATATGACAAACACTGTTGACTTAGTCAATTAAAGAAACTTAATACATATTCCCTGCCCTCAAAAGACTTAAAATTAATACAGCAATATATACCACAAGGCAGTATATAATTAGATTTCGAATAAGTGCTACAGACCTTGGGACCATTAACAAAAATGTTTTTTTAATATGGATGTGTCTATACACTGTATATATAAGTGGCATATGTTTAGGTTTACATACAAATGACTCTTTTTTTTTTGAGACAGAGCCTCAAGCTGTTGCCCTGGGTAGAGTGCCGTGGCATCACAGCACATAGCAACCTCCAACTCCTGAGCTCCAGGATTCTCCTGTCTCCGCCTCCCAAGCAGCTGGGACTACAGGCGCAGGCCACAACGCCCGTTTATTTTTTGGTTGCAACCTTAATTGTTGTTTGGCGGGGCGGGCTGGATTCGAACCCGCCAGCTCAGGTGTATGTGGCTGATGCCTTAGCCTCTTGAGCCACAGGCGCCAAGCCAAATAACTTATTTATGTATAAATACGTGATAAATCACAGTGCATTTATGTTTATTTAACATAGTATACATGTATACACAAAAATACTCAAATTGGTACCTGAATTGACTTTACACTCGTAGCAAAAACCAATCCTACACCTCCCTATTCAGAGCTCTACTTTCTAACATGGTTTAGAAAACAATCTTCTATCACCTACTTAAAAGTGTTTTTACAAACTGAAACACCACTAGCAGAAGGCCTGTAATGCCAAGGCCCATTGTCACATTACGCATATAGTGTGGTTCACGTAGCGTGCTTCATTCGCAAACTTGAAGCTCTTCAATCCCCTCCTCATCCATAATTCAGATTATGAAGAGCTCGCAAAGATGGGCAGAAAGGCGACTTCAGAGAACAGTCAGGCTCTGAGAAACCCTTGCAAGGCCGGGATTTCAACGTGAGCGGACAACCAGCTGAACGAGGAGTCCGGCAAAAAAAAAAAACAAAACAAAAAAAAAAGGACGGGGATAGAGGGAGGAGGACTGAGCTGACAGCAGAGAAAGAGACAACCAGGAATCCCCAAGCCCACAGAAAAAGTTTTTTCTGTTGGAAAGGACCCGAGAAGGCCGAGGACGGTGGCTCACGCCTGTAATCCTAGCACTCTGTGAGGCCGAGGTGGGTGGATCGCTTGAGCTCACGAGTTAGAGACGAGCCTGAGCAAGAGCGGGAGCTCTTCTCCAAAAAATACCCCGGCATTGTGGCGAGCGCCTGTAGACCCTGCTACTTTGGGAGGTTGAGGCAAAAGGAGCGCTTGAGCCCAAGAATTCGAGGTTGCTGGAAGCTATGACGCCACAGCACTCTACCGGGTGCAAGAAAGTGAGACTCTGTCACAAGAAAAAAAAAAAAAGGTCCCTAGGGAAGGGACAGAAGGGTGAGACGCTTACTTACTTCTTATTATCAGTATAGAAGCGTGTTTGAAGCTGAGCCATGGCGGGTGGTCCACAGAAACGTATGGGTTAGTAGTCAGAGAACGGAGCTCTTGTCTCTTAGGACTACAAAGAGGAAGCTCAAAACTTACGCTGCACAGGTAAGCAAGAAGCAGCAGTCTAACGCCAGCCTCTGCCTCCTTTCCTTCGGTCTCCTCCGCTTTCACCCATGCTTTTCATGGAATCTGTTCAGTGGTGAATAAACTCCTCTGTGTTTAACTGATTATTCTTTCTCCTCTCGCTTTAATTGAAGTCCCATTCTCCTCAGAGGCTAGCAGTTCTCTGTGTCCCTCTCAAGGGGAGCCCACTCTTTTCACAGGCCTGCTTGTAGCCAATCACTGGGCCAGCGAGGAGTGAGGTCACTAAGAGAGGTTTGTTTAGGCCAATCATGATCTAGAGGGTAGATCATGGGTAGGCTGGGTAGAGGCCTGCTTTCCGGAGAGTAAGGAATATCCACTGGGGGGTTATCTGGCAAGAAGTGGGAGGTGGTCTGTGTCTGATATGCCTCTGGCAATCCTCTGCTTTCATCCTGTGTGTGCGCACACACACACACACACACACACACATTGTCTCTTTTCCATTCTATTACCTTTAGGCTTTTCTCTATACTGTCTCTGCTTTTTTTTTTTTTTTTTTTTGACAGTCTCACTTTATCATCCTGGGTTGAGTGCTATGGCATCGCAGCTTACAGCAACCTCAACCTCGGGCTCACGTGATCCCCTTGCCTCAGCCTCCCAAGTAGCTGGGACTACAGGTGCCCGCCACAATGCCCAGCTATTTTTGGAGACGGGGTCTCCCTCTAGCTCAGGCTGGTCTCAGGCAATCTGCCTGCCTCGACCTCCCAGAGTGAGGTGGGAGGTGAGCCACTGTGCCTGGCCCTGTCTCTGCTTTTTATCTTCTTCACCCTACTAACTTCTGTGCACTCCGTAGGTTTCACTCACTCTGAGAAGTTTCCCCTGACAGCCCGTCCTGCATCAAGTACCCTTGCTGTGTTCTTCCATCGCAGGGAATTCCTTTATCTTCATAATTATCCACCGTCAATACAACTGGTCTAATCGCCAGTCTTTCCTGCAGCATCTTTCCCAGGACACATGATAGGAAGGGGGCACGTTGCCTTCCCTATCTTTGCATTTCCAGCAGCTGTACCAGTACTAGGTCCATCATGGCAGGAATTCTATAGATATTTGTTGGGTAACCGAAAAGTCTACTTCTGAGCTGGGTTTAGAATATATTGAACACCATAATCTGAAGACACATTTAAAATCCTGAGTAATAAATAGAGGCCTCAGATTGATGCCAAATTAGACATGAAGGGGGTTTGCAGCTATAGAAGAATAATACATTGCTTTGCAATGAGCTGACTATGGAAGCTGGGTGAGAGTCTGGCTCCTGGGCAAATGCAGGGACAAACCCAGGAAACATCCAGACAGTGCAACAGAAGCAGACACAATGTGCTTGTCTATGCCATATAGTCTGCCCCCATCCTGTTCCTCCTGTGTGCCTCTTTCCAGAGCCAGAAAATGCACATCAAATGGCTCTAATCTTTTGAATTTTGCTTTCTAGTCTCAAATCCTCCCTCACACCTCCCTCATTTTTTACTGTGTACCCTAGGACAAACACTAGTGGCTTTCCTTTCTTCTACGTATATTACAAAAAAAAAATTAAAATTAGTCAAAGAAAGAAACTTTGGGTTATATTCCTATTATGAAAATGAAATAGGATAATAAGGGGCAAATAAGAAATAAAAAGCATATAAAGTTGTCCAGAAACCAGGTGTGTACAACCTGCAGCCTACAGGCTGCATGCAGATTATTTGAGGCCTGTTTTGCTTACTTGTGGTGTTGGAGATCATGAAAAATATGTGCAGACTTTTCCTTTTTGTGTGTGCATCAGCTTTCATTAGTGTTTGTGTATTTACTTTATGGCTAAAGACAACTCTTATTCTTCCAAAGTGTGCAGAAAAGAAAAAATGTTACACTCCTGGTAGAGCATGTTACAAATCAAGTTTGGCCCTTTTGAGGGAGGGAGAAAGCAATGTAGCTAATTGCTTTCTTAAATTTTCCTTCACACCCAGGATCTTATAACTATCTATCTCATGGTCCAAATAGCCAGGTAATGCTGAGCAAAGGTAACCAACAGAGAAAGATTGCCATGATATCTATTCCATGATTCTTCATTTTAAAAACAAAAACAAAGTCCTTGATCTAAACAGCCAACATTAAACACAACCATTTAAAATAATATAACAAAAACATGAAAAGTGCAAGATTCAAAATCCAACGCTTAGGTAAAATCAGGAATCTTTTCACATTGGTGCTACCATTGCTCAGTCCAAACCTGATTCATGTCCTCAGGCTTTCGTGAAAGTTACCTCCTAACTCACTTTGAGTGCTTATGTTGTTATCGCTCTTGGAATAGCCTACTGGGATAAAGCAGGGATTTCAGGATATCTTCATGTCAAAATGCTTACTCGTCTGTCAACTTCCCTTGGTCACAACCACAAGTATTTCTTTGCCCTAGCTTGACTATTAAAACTAAATATAAACCCAGTTTTTCCTCCCCTGTGGCTCATCTGCTGCTCTTCTTTTTCTTCTTTTCTTATAAACAACATAAGGAGAAAGAGAACAATTAGTCACATCAGCTGTCAGTGTGAGTAATGTGAACCTCTTTAGTGAAGGCAAAAGATTTATATGATCCGAGAGAAACCAGAGTATTGTAATGTGAACCTCTGTGACTTTTTCATAGTAAGGAAAAAATATTTGATCCTCCTCAGAAAAAGAATAGTTGCTATTCCTTTTCCGAAATAGCTTTTCCTCACTAGGAAGTCCTGAAGTTTGCATGAAATGATTTCTCCTAGCAGTTGCTCTAGGAAGTCGTCGAAGTAACAAATTATTTCCAGTAAAAAGGAACCATGTGCCTTTCAGATAAGACAAACTTAAAACACACACACACACACCAAACGGAAAATTTGGCAATGCTTTACAACAAAGATACTCAGTAATTCCATTTTACCTGCATCCTCCATGAAAAAAGTCAGATGAATACCCACGTGCCATGGTCACATTGCTGCACAATTCTTTTGGTTTCTAAATGTTATTTTTCTTCCTCACTCCCAAATTGCGTAAATGCCAAAGGCTACAAGCAAAATGTCTAGTTGAGCTATTGAATCAATGAATCCTGGACCCACCCGGATTCACCCTTGGAGACTGTGATTAGTCTTCTTTACAGCCAGTGTTATTTGTGGGTGAAGAGCAGCTATAAGGAGAACCACCTTCTTCCAACTTTTTCTTCCCCCTTATCCTCTCCATTCAACATTTCCTCCTTGGAGTCCCAACCTCCTATGTACAGCACATGACAGTGGGTGGAAAACTCCATCCCCAGGCTTTCCACAGTCATTTGCACCTGCCTTATGTGTTATCAAACTGAGCCAATGGATTCCAGAGGAGGTGATTATCTGAATATAGTCCAAAGCTATAGGTAATCATTCTTTTTTTAGAGATTTATATTTATCACTTGATATTCTCAACTGGTAGCTAAGTCTCTGCACCCCCTACATTATCATTACATCATTATACTAGAGGTAGTATAATGATAACAACAGCAGCTAATATTTACTGAGTGCTCAATGTCCAAAGCTCTATGCATTATCTCCCTGACTCCCCTGACTCTTCTATAGATTGCATGCTATTATCTCTATCGTATAGAAGAGAAGCTGAGGTTTAAGAGGTCAATAACATCCCCAAGATCAAAGTTATCAGAACTGGGATGTATGAATCTTATTCCATCTGCACTCTGCTTTCTCATAGCTCCTGGCTGGCATGACCTGAGAGGGTACGATCAGAGGTAGGGTGGGGACTTTGCTGAGTGGAGTGGAGATTTCTTTGGCTGCTGGGAGAAACAAGAATGTTCTTCCCTGTTATCTAGGATCAAAAAAAATCTTGGAAGTTGGCTCGGCGCCTGTGGCTCAACGGGCTAAGGCACCAGCCATGTACACCTGATCTGGTGGGTTCGAATCCAGCCTGGGCCCGCCAAACAACAATGACGGCTGCAACCAAAAAACGGCCGGGCATTGTGGCGGGCGCCTGTAGTCTCAGCTACTTGGGAGGCGGAGGCAGGAGAATCACTTGAGCCCAGGAGTTGGAGGTTGCTGTGAGCTGTGATGCCCCAGCACTCTATCCAGGGTGACATCTTGAGGCTCTTTCTCAAAAAAAAAAAAAAAAAAAAAAAAAGCTGGGAAGCTAGGAAGACTTCTTAGTTACTCACCCAAGGCCTCCAATTTCAGTCACATCTCTCCATTTTATTCTGGCCTAAGGAGGTGTGGCAGCAAAAGGCCATTGTCAATTGTGTATGTGCCTGGTTTTTTGGGTTTTTTTTTGCAGAAAATGAATGATAGTGCTCCATTCTTCATCACACAGACCTGCTATTGAATGTCCCTTTTAATTGAGCAGTTCAAAGAAGTACAGTGATTATTTTACATTCATAAAATATATTAGTGACAGAAAGAATAGGAAAATTACCCAATCCTAAATCCTTATGGGGATAGCCTTTTTTTCTAATTTTGTAGGTTGCAATTAAGTGGTATAATATGGAGGGCAAGGTACACACGTGTGTGTCAACTCCATTCACACTGCTACTGAAAGGCAAATGCCCAGTCAAGTTGTATAACTCTGAAAGGAATCAACTGAGCTATCCTGAGTGCTATGTTCACCCGGCCCACCTCCCTTTTACATACTTAGTCATACATAGTCATCACTTTTATCAGAAACTAATCCATTCTGAACAGGCAGCTGCTTTCTCAATAATTGCTGTTCCTTAGGTGAATTCATCAGGCTGTTTTTCTCATTTGGTGAATTTGTTCTGGCAACAGTGCACACCAGTCATTTGCTCTTTTCCTTTCAAGATTTGATTTTATTATTAATCTATTCATTATGTTTATTAGCTCTGTCCATTACTTGAAAGCATCCGTGCGTATTTACAAGTGCTATAAAAATAGACAGCCTCGACCATTATAGCATACAGTCTAGTAGGCAGTTCAGACATCAAATGATCCTTCCCTCTACCACCTCTGAATAAAGCTATGTGAGGCCATTGGATTGACCGGCCACACTGACTAGCAAACACATGTTCCAGCCAAATAACAAGATGATGCAATAAAAAAATTGGTTTGTTTTATGTTCCCTCCACCTAATTCAAATTTAAGGGTTAATTGTTCTTAAAAATTATTGATACATAATTCACAAAATCATAAAATTCATCCCTTTAAAGTATATAATTCAGTGGTTTGTGGTATATTCATAAAGCTGTGTAGCCATCGCCACTGTATAATTTCAGAACATTTTCATAACCTCCAGAAGAAATTCCTACCTACTGGTAGTCACTTGCCTTTCTTCTCTTCCTCCCTGCTCTTAGCATGACTAATCTACTTTCTACCTCTACAGATATATTTGCTCTGGACTTTTTATTAATATGTGAACAGAATTATACAATGTGTGACCTTCTGTTCTGGCTTCTTTCCCTTAGCATAATGTTTCCAAGGTTCTTCAATGTTTTGGCATGTATTAGCACTTTATTTTTATGGCTGAATAGTATTCCTTCGTACGGATATACCACATTTTGTTTATCCATTCATTAGTGAATGGACATTTGAATTGTTACTACATCTTGGATATTATGAATAATTTCACGAGAAACATTTGTATGGAAATTTTTGTGTGGACATACGTTTCATTTCTCTTGAATATATTCCTAGGAGTGGAATTGCTGAGCCATAACTCTGTATTTAACATTTTGAGAAACTGCCAAATTGTTTTCCAAAGTGGTTGCACCATTTTACATTCCATTCCCACCAGCAATGTGCAAGGGTTCTAATTTCTCCACATCTTCACCAGCACTTGTTGTTGTCTCTTTGATTATAGCCTCCCTATTAGATGAGACACGGCATTTCACTGATTATGTTCATGATTTACTTTTCCCTGATGGCTAATGATATTGAGCATCTCTACATATGCTTGTTGGCTATTTGTATATCTCCTTAGTAGAAATATTTATTCAAATCCTGTGTCCATTTTTAAATTCGGTTCTTTGTTTTTTCATTGTTAAGCTTTAAGAGTTATTGTTATGAAGAGTTATGATTTGGAAGTATTTTCTCCATTTCTGTGGATTATCTTTTCACTTTTTTAAATAGTGTCCTTTGAAATGTGAAAGTTTTTAATTCTTTAGAAGTCTGATGTATGCATTTTTTCTTTGATTACTTATGCTTTACTTTTGGTATTATATCTGAGAATCCATTGCATATTCAAGCTTAGGAAAATTATATCTATGTTTCATTTTAAGAGCTTTTATAGTTTTAGCTATTATATTTAGGTCTTTGATCCATTTCAAGTTAATTTTTATTTATGATATTTGCATGTGGTTATCCAATTATTCCAGTAATATTTGTTGAAAGGACTATTCTTTCTCTCACTGAATTATCTTAACACTCTTTTTGGAAATCAATTGACATATAACTACATGGGCTTATTTCTGGACTGTCAATTCTATTTTATTAATTGAAATATCTTGCTTACTGCAGCTTTGTAGTAAGTTTTGAAACCAGAAAGTATGAGTCTTCCAATTTGTTCTTTTACAAGATTGTTTGCATCTCTTGCATTTCCATATGAATTTTAGAACCAGCTTATAAATTTCTGCAAAAGAGGATAACAAAGCTGGCTGGGGTGGCTCAAGCCTGTCATCCCAGCACTCTGGGAGGCTGAGGTGGGTGGATTGCTTGAACTCAGGAATTTGAGACCAGCCTGAGCGAGAGTGAGACCCCGTCTCTAAAAATAACTGGGCCTTGTGGTGGGCGCCCTTAGTCACAGCTACTTAGGAGGCTGTGGCAAGAGAATCACTTGAGCCCAGGAGTTGAGGTTGCTGTGAGCTATGACGCCATAGCACCCTACCCAGGATGATAAAGGAGATTCTATCTCAAAAAAAAAAAAAAAGAAAGAAAAAGAAAGAAAGAAAGAAAAGAAAAAAGAGGAAAACAGCTGGTATTTTAATAGAGACTGTACTGACTCTATAGATCAACTTGAGAAATATTGCTATCTTAACAATATTCTTCCAATTCATGAACAAAGGATGTCTTTCCATTTATTTATGTCTTTAGTTTCTTTCAGTGACGTTCAAGAACAATTCAAAAACTGTTATTATTGAAACAAATAGCTGATGCACAGACATAGAATGAACTAATCTTTCTCTCTTTCTCAGACACACACACACATATACACTCTGTGTGTGTCTCTTACCCTTACACTTTCATTTTCTCTCTTGGTCTCATTATAAAATACCAGAAAAAAAAATTGTTTTTAAGAATTTGAAAAAAAATCTCATTGTTAACATTTTGAAAAATAAGCACAATCTAAGTATTAGTTCCAGCAATGGTCACTACTACCAGACACAGTCACTATTTTTTGTATATCAGTTATACTTCACTATAGAAACACTAACCCTTTATATTCAATCTACTCAAATTGGTAGACTTTACATTACAATTAGTAAGCAATAGGCTTTAGTTAGCAGAAGGTTGGCAGTTTTTCTCTCAAACTCACCTGTATATGGAGTTCATTTACTCACTTAATCTTCTTTATATATAGAATTCTATGAGTGTGTCATAAAACACACATACTCACATACACACACAGGTGGTTCAGCCCTGCTAAGAAAAAACAGATGTTTACAAAAACAGGCTTTGTTCTCTCAAGAAGCTAACAAAAGGTAACAATCTGTTTAGAAAGACCCCACCCACAGATGAAGCAGTCTGGCAGTGGTATGGTTAGACCCATAAAGATCATACCAAATGGATGGCCAAAGAAGACCTCAAATGAAAGCTGTGTTAATTCACGCCTACCACACACTTTCCATCTCACACTAAAATTTCCATCTGAATGTCTTCAATTAGAAAAGATATTTGGGCATGTGGAATGCGCTCTTCCTATGTGGTCTTGGGGATTGGTTTTCCCTACTGGTCTTCATGGTTTTTGCTCCAGGGATGCCCTTCCCAGCAAGGACGGCCACCACTCCCACATACATGCAGCCTTCAGTTACACACGCTCCTCTCAGCTTCTTACCATGGTGTGTCAGGGCCTCCTGTGGGTATGCAATCCAACCTTGCTGATTCTAGGACATGTCCCCACAATAATTACTTCACATTTTACTCCCTATCTTCACTATTCATGAATAGTCTTGTCTCCCGTTTTAGCCAGAGATCATACAGCATGAATGTTTCTACCCATTTTCTACAATCAGTATCTTATTTCTGGTTTCAGAGTTAAAGTTTTGCCTTCTCAAACACTTCTATAACCCCTCAATTTATACCTCTCATATTTTGTCAGGAAGCTGATTTCAATGAATGAATCCCCACTCTCTTAATCTCTCTCTCTCCTGCCCTTGCCCTCTCTGTTTCCCTCACTGTCTGTCTCTCCATGGACTCTTTTCTTTTTATCTTCAAATAAAACAAAGCAAAATAACAAACCACATTTTTTCACCTAGGTACACATTTTGGTCATTATCCAGTTTTTCTCCTGTGTTTCCAGTTTTTTGAGTATACAATTTGGCTCCATTTTGTTCTCTGGTTACCCATTTACTTCTCAATATTATGTAATCTGGCATCAGCCCCCACCACCAAGTTGTTCCTCATCCCTTTCCTCAGACCACACTCCATGCTCCTCTATTCTGTGTGAGACTAGCATAGGGCCTTGCCCTTTTAAGACTTGCCGAGTAATGCCTTTCTGGACTGCTTCTGCCAGAAAGGGAGGTACAATACTTTGAACGCCTTCTCATTTTCAGCTTTCCTGAAATTTTCAATGAATTCTACTTTTCTGAATCTCTTCCCACTTTGATGTCCCTTTCACCTCCTTATCTGTTTTCCCTTCATCTCCATAGTTAATGGAGTGGACCCCTGTTGCTCTGCATGTCCACTGTCAGCTGAAAGGACTTGTTTTCTCAACATTTATTTGACGATGTCTTTTTGGCAATAGCCACTATCATTGTGACAAGTGTGTAGACATTTAACTGAAACTTAGTAAAGTAAGAAAATTGTATCTATCTATTTGAGTTATCAGCATTTAAAAAGATTTATTACAATGTTTCCTTAAATTTTACTTGTTCTAACTTAAGAGGCTCTAACAGGAACCAAATTGAGATGCAAATTAAGAAGTTCCTTGTTGTCGTTTAGAAATTGAAGTGTTCCTATAGATTCTTGAGTTTATTGGATTGACTACTTTTTGACTCCAAACCAAATTAAAGATACACAGGAAAAGACATTTTTAGCATTATCTGTAACTTATCAGTCTCTTGACTTATTTAGTAAAAGTATATATCAGTGGCCTCAGACGTTTGTTCACCCATTCTGAATAAAGTCATTGCTGAGCAAAGGGCCCTGCCCACACTTCTCATTTGTAAATTTCTGTGTAGCAAATACTAATTGAGCACACTGAAATGGCTTCAAATGAGAATGACTTTTGACTGGATCCTTGAAGACATTTACTAAGTGAACAAGGTCTGGGATATAGGGAGGAGACCATATGAGAAGATATTCAAGGAAGAAGGAAAGCATGGGACAGAGGCAGAGAATTGTAAAGAATATCAAGATATTGCAAGACTTCGGTGTAGGGTAGAGTAGCGGAAGATTAGGCTGGAGACACACATAGGTTGCAGTTATACTAGAAAGTGCAAACAGGGGAGGAAGTAGTGATTCAGAAGGAGCCCAATAAAGACTAGCATTGTTCTATTTTTTAACCTGGGTTGTGGGTATATGAATGTTTGCTTTATGGTAGATTAAGCTGTATTTTGTGAACTTCTGCATATATGTGTTTTATTATATATAGAACTTTTTTAAGAAGAGAAGGTAGAAAACTCATCCATTTTCTACCATATGATAGCTAGACACACTCAGAAATAAGGCACCTGGAGCAATTCCTGGCACATAGTAAAAGCTATGAAAGTCATCATTATTTTTAAAAGACAATCTCTGTCTCTCTCTTGGTTTCCAGCTGCCTTTTATAAACAACTTTAACCATGTCTTCCAGAAATCTTTCAGGCACTTAAAAACCTCTACCTCTCTCTACGTTGAATTATCAGTGTTGAGGAACTTGCTTTATCTTCTCTGTCTGTGCATAAACTCTTGAAAGTCAAGGTTTGTAAGCGATTCAACACTGTATCTCCCTTGGTGCCTACCCCAGGATCTTTTGTCTAAGTTAAAAATGTTTATAAAGGGAATGGATAACATCTTCCTTCTTCTAGTCAAACTGAAGCTATCGTCAAGGTATCAAACAAAGCATCTGTATATGAGGCTCATCCCAACAGAGTTTATACCTTGGTGCAAGACAGCATTACCAGTAGCTTGGTGGAAATATTACTTCCCATCAAAGAATGGCTAAAAGGTGACATATTCCTCTATTTCTTATGCATTCCTTCTTTCCAAACCAAACTCTAAACATATTTGGACGTAATTTTCTTTGAAAAGCATCCATTATAGACTGTGTAGCTCTCTTGCCACCTAATATTTTTGGCATGAGCCTCATCTTAACCTTAATGTGTGTAGTATCAGTGAGAATCCCCAGGCAAAAGGGCTAAAGAGTCCTAAGTCTCATTATGTTAGTTTTACCATAAAACTGTTATTGAGGAGGAGATGGAAATAACAGGATACTTTATGAGTGCTCTGGGCTTCTTGAGCTCTCTTATGGTTCCTAATGAGAGCATAATCACAAAATTATTATAGGGAATTTTTTTCTTCAACCAATAAAAATGACACATTTTTTCTGAGTCTGATTTAAAAAACAACTTTTGCATGTCCCTGCTGTCATTTACCTGCACATGGTGCAAGCACTTATTTTTGGTTCTTAATGAAGGCACGGAGCTTCTAATTATTTGGGGATGTGATTAAATGAGTTTCCCAGTGACTTGGCGTCGCAGGAGAAATCTTTTAATTTGCACGCTCCTATGGCTGATGTATCTTGCAAACGGTGACTATTTAACAATCCCCATTGCCACTCATTTGCCACTGCTACTCCAACTCATTGACTTTGAAAGTTTTAATGGTGCCCAATGAAACTTTTAATTGCCACTGATTAGCGTCTAGGCTTCCTGAGGCAGACTGTTAGGGGACACAGCCTGGTTCTACACAGAACTGACTGCAGAGGGCTAGGATGCAGATCATATGAAGAACAAAATGTATCCTCACCTTGGTATTTCTCCTGCCTCCTTTTTTGTCATAAGGGTTCAGTATCTATTTTTGAAGATCTGCCCAACTTATTTTTGACTTTTATCTTATCTCCCAATGCCTGTTAGAAATTCACAAACAAGAACGGAAAAGCAAAGAATATCATACTTTCAACCAACATAACCAACATAAATTCTGAGAATATAATCTGTAATTTAAAAACTTTATTTCTACATTTTCTTGCCTAAGTCTTTAGCCCTGATTTACCTCTCATCTACTTCAGAGCATGACCAAATCTCTCAATTTCAATGGGTTCAACAACTAATGTCAAACCATGAAAAGTCCCTGCACCCTTCATATGAAAATCTTGTTATATCACCTACATTAGCTTTGGAATATTGTGGGTAATGAAACTAATAATCAGAACTGATTTTAGGAAAATCATAAGCCATGTTAATTGAGCAGAAAATAGGTAGAAAGGAGGTAGAAACCATGTTTTTCTCAGTCAACCAATGGCGAAACTCCAGATTCAGTAGGTTTACTAGCATCAAGGAAAGAAGACTGAAGAAATTTTAATAGAAAAATGATCATGTCGAACATAAATTTTGGGAGACTTGTGGGCAGATGGCAGACTAGGAGACTGGACACACTGATCTCAAGGAGAAGATCAAAGGTTGCAGGTGGATGCCTACCTACCAATGGTTCTTTTTGGAAACAATGCTGTAAAATTCCAGAGAAGTAATGGGGACATCCACAGGGAAGGAGACAATGATAGGGGATTCTTTGGACAAGATTGAAGAGCTGCCCAAATGGGCAAGGTCAGGTAGATAAAACACTGGGCCTCCATGTTCACCCCACAGGCACTGCAGCCATAACTGTGAGAGGGCTCCTTTCACCACCACAGATGTCTAGATTGATCAAGGAGCCGCTAAGAGTCTGTGCAGAGACATTGCCCCAGATAGCAGGGATCAGGTGGCTGCTGATCTTGGGTTTCCGTAGCTGACACCATCCTGAGCTGTCAGGTACACAGCACCAGGTCTGTGCAAAAGTTGGCTTTTGTTGTTCAAAAGCTCCCTTCACATCTTCCACACTGGTCTGGGTAGGGAGTGGGGAGCACAGATGCCCTGCTGTGCCATTCCCTGTGACTGGGAGCCATGCTCCCATTCCCCCAGTGCAGGATCTGACAATGGAGGTGCCTCAGTTGCCATAGGCACAATCCAGAAGCCTTGGGCAAGAGTGTCGGCAGGACCACGGCAACGGAGAACCCCATTCAGTGGCCCTGACCTCTGTCCACGATCTCTGGATACGCAGCTCAGCAGCTGCAGTCACTGTACCACTGGAACAGACCCCTTTCTGCACAACTCTGCCTTCATGATCCCCAGTTCTCGCTCTGAGGCTCTTGCTGCACCCAGGCCCAAGGCTCCGCCCCTGTGGCTCTGCCCACTAGTGCCACGATGCCAACCTCAAGATTCCAGCATTGTGCCTGAACCCCCAAACCTTATTCCTGGGTCTCCACCACTGCTACTGGGCATGTGGAATAGTCCAAGGTCCAACACTCAGTCAGGGAACACCCAGCCTTGAGCCACCATGACACCTGGACCTGTGGGTACCCAGGACCACTGCCTAGATAGACCACCACGCTGTCACTGTCACCTCCACGGAGAGACCCCAGATGGAGCAATTTCCCGTGGCACCAGACTCCATGGAAAGGGTCTCACCTGGCTCCTAACTAAAATTTCCATCAACTTTTCACCCTGCATGAAGATCGTCCAGCACCAGCTTGAACAGTAGCAATCACAAGGGAACAGGACAAAGAAAGAGCTACACTACAGGCTCTTAGTGAACCTGCCCCTCCCTGCTGGGTCAAGTTCCAGAGGAGGACGCAAAAGCACCACCCAGGGCACCGAGTTTTAGTCTATTTTGCAGCACACAGGTGTGCCATGAAAGTTTTAAAGATTGTTAATTAAATTATTTTCAAGAGAAGTGGAAAGCATGATAAATGTTAAATATGTTAAAAATGTTAAATATGTTTAATATGTTAAAGATTAAAACATCTTTAAATTGATTATAAGTATATCGTTGTTATAATAAATAAATGTTTTATTGTTATAGTAAGTAAATGCTGGCTTATTTCGAAAGTGGGTGGGGTGTTTCCTTGAAAAATAAGATTTCATCACACGTCCATAGATGGCACGATTTGACAAGAATTTGCCGATGAACACCAATCAAAATCACCTGAAGTGAAGGAAGCAGCATGGCTCAGCAATCCCGTGGTGCCTGAGGTTGTAAGGAGGTGGAGTTCATACTGAACGTGTTGTATAGTTCTGTCTAGACTTGAAATAGTGAGGTACTTGGACATAATTACCTTGCAAATCCTAGTTTTGAAAATTTTTCAAAGTGTGAGTTGCGTATTTACTTATTTTTATTCTCTTTGATTGGACAATTTTAATTTTTATTATATAGCATTCAGTTAAAATGGACAAGTTTTTAGTAGAGAAAAAAATTAGAAGGTGATTCTAGTGTGTTGAATACTGCTTCGTTCAGTACATCAACAACTAAATTAAAAAAATTACTTGCCAATATAATGAAGATTATTTATCATTTGGTCGCATATGTAGTAAAAGGAATCACATCACACATGTATAATTTGTGGCAAAACATTAGCAAATGAAGCTATGGTTTCTAGCAAATTAAAGAGACATTTATAATCCAGACCTTCCCACTTATCCAAAAAACTGGTGGGATATTGCAAACGACTTGTACTCAGTAATACTAAACAAGCAAAACTGTGGGCTAAACATGCAATGAGATCAGAAAGAGCATTAGAAGCAAGTTACACAGTTGCAGAAATCGTAGCTAGGAAAATGAAATCTCATACAACTGCACAATCTGTTATTTCCTCGGCCTGCTGTGCAAATGTAAAGACAATGTTTGGAGGAGAATACAAAGAGGAAAATTTAAAAATTTCGCTTTCAGATAATACAATTTCTCAGCATGTTAAGGATTTATCTCAAAATATAGAATTTCAAGCAATATCTCACCTCAAAGAAATAAACATGTTTGCAATTTAGTTGGAAGAATCTACTGATAACAGTGGTAAACCCCAACTTTAAGCATTTAGTAGATTTGTCTATAAAGAAGAAATCATAGCACAGTTTTTATTTTGTTGACCACTCCAAAAAACAACAAAGAGCCAAGCTATTTTTGATTTGATTGATAATTACTTTAATTCTAATAACTTGTCTTGGGATTCCTGCATAAGTATTTGCACAGATGGAGACCCATCTACATTCAGAGGTATAAAAGGATTTGTTACACTTTCACAGAAAAAGTATCCAGAAATTATTTTTACACACTGTTTTCTACATAGAGAAATGCTAATATCAAAATCATTAGTGCCTAATGACAAAAGGTCCTAGACGACACTATTAAAATTATTAATTATTTAAAAAGCAGGCCACTGCAATCAATATTTACAGAATTGTTCCTCAATGATGCTTCTCCTGTGCAGCTCTAATTACATACTGAAGTGAGTGTGCACCTGGAGTCATCTGGAGGAAGAGTTCTATTAAGATTCAATGAACTAAAAAAGTATCAACTTTCAAAAAAATGCAACATTCTAAATGAGGTGATTTACTTTGTGATGAGTTATGGCATAATAAAGTAGCATTTCCTACAGATTTATTCCACTGTTTGAATACTCTTAATAAGAGAAAACATTCTCACATCTACAGATAAAATTAATGCTTTTGGAGAAAAGCTACTGCCCTGGAAGGAAAGGATTAAATGAGAAAATGCAGTAGAAATGTTTGAACTAGTGAAAAGGTGTAAACTGGATAAAAATTATTGAACACATTTTACAAATTTTAGATTTATTGTACACAAATTTTGAAAAATATTTTCCTGCACCTAAAACTTGACATAACATCCCTGGATTGGGTGTGCAAGTCCTTTGTTTATGTGCATTTATATCAGCAAATTTAAATATTACAGAAGGGGCAGAGTTAACAGAAATAAGAAATGATAGAAGATTATACTTAAAATATTCAACTACAGATATCACAAGTTTTTGGTTTTCTCTAAAGGGTGCATTTCCAAATATACAAAAAAAGCAATGAAAATATTTCTTCTGATCTCAATGTCATATTTGTGTAAAACAAACTTTTCTATAATGAATAATATTAAAAACAAAAATTGATCATGGCTAGAATCCTTAAAAGAAGATTTAAGAATATGCTTGCCCAAAATTCAACCTTGCAAAGATGATAGTCTAAAAAAAGTCAAGCTCAGATATCTCATTAAATGTTAAATTATAATAAACAGAAAAATAAATATAAATAGGGTTTAAAAAATTTTAATTGTTATCTTTTTATTACAAATTATAATAAATTGTTTTGTTTTATTTTTTGGCTCTGATGGTGCTTTCGGTTTGTAAATAAATAAAAAAAGGCATATTCTTTTCTTTTAACTTTTTCTTTTGATCAACATAATTTAAGTGTCCAGGGAAGTTTAACAAGGGGTTCAAAGTGTCCCGTGAGATTAAAAAGGCCAAAAAACACTGCATTATAGGTACAACTACTTTGCTTATAGCTTTAAAACTCTCCATGTTTTTTATGGCTGGATTAATTTGTTAATCCATTCTTGGGTTGATGGGCATTTAGGCTGTTTCCACATCTTGGCGATTATAAATTGAATTGTGATAAATAATTGAGTGCAAATGTCCTATGATAAAATAATTTTTTCCTTTTAGGTAGATGCCTAGTAATGGGATTGTGAGATCAAATGGAAGTATTTTGAATTCTTTGAGGATTCTCCATACTTCTTTCTAAAAAGGCTGTATTAGTTTGTAGTCCCACAAACAGTGTAAAAGTGTTCCCTTCTCTCCATCTCCGCACCAGTGTCTACAGCTTTGGGACTTTGTAATGTGGGTTATTTTCACTGGGGTTAGGTGATACCTCAGGTGGTTTTGATTTGCATTTCTCAGATGAAGAGAAGTTGTCTATCTTCATCAGAGAAGGTTCTGTTCGTATCTCTTGCCCAGTGATGGAGGGGCCTGTTTGCACTTGGTTATTGTTGTTGATTAATTTGAGCTCTCTGTTGATTCTAGTTATCAACCCTTTGTCAGATTGGTAATATGAAAATATCTTTTCCCATTCTGAAGGTTGTCTGTCTGCTTTACTTGTGTGTCCTTAGCTGTGCAAAAGCTTTTCAGCTTAAGTAAGTTCCGTTTGTTTATTTTTGTTGTTGTGATTGCCACTGAAGTCTTCTTCATAAAATCTTTCCTCAGGCCAACATCATCAAGAGTTTTTCCTACACTTTCTTCTAGGATTTTTATCATTTCCTACCTTGGATTTACATCTTTTATTCATCTAGAGTCAATTTTTGTAAGTGGTAAAATGTCCCGGTCCAGTTCCAGTCTTTTACGTGGTTATCCAATTTTCCCAGCATCATTTATTGAATAGATATTCTTTTCCCCAGTGTATGATTTTGTTTGGTTTGAAGATCAGATGGCTATAAGAGACTAGTTTCATATCTTGTTGTCTATTCTGTTCCATAAGTTTATGTCTCTATTTTGGTGCCAATACCATACTGTTTTGATCATTGTGGACTTGAAATATAACCTAAAGTCTGGTAGAATGATGCTGTCAGCTTGGTTTTTATTACTAAGAATTGCCTTGGCTATGTATGGTTTTTCTGGTTCCATACAAAATAAAGAACTATTTTTTCTAGTTCTTCAAAGTACGTTGTTGGTATTTTAATGGGGATTGCATTGAATCTGTAGATTGCTTTGGGTAGTATAGACATCTTAATAGTTGACTCTTCCCACCCAAGAGCATGATATGTTCTTTCCTTTGTTAATGTCTTCTGCTGTTTCTTTTCTTAGGGTTTCATAATTCTCTTTGTAGAGATCCTTCACCTCTTTTGTTAGGCATATTCCTAGGTATTTCCTTTTCTTTGAAGCTACTGTAAAGGGAATTGTGTCCTTGATTTGCTTCTCAACCTGGCTGTTATTGGTGTATACAAAGGCTATTGATTTGTGGACATTGATTTTTATACCCTGAGACGTTACTATATTTCTTGATCACTTCCAGGAGTCTTGTGGTTGAGTCTCTGGGGTTTTATAAGTATAAGATCATATATATCATCAGTAAAGGGCTGGAGTTTGACCAACTCTGCCCTCATTTGAATGCCCTTAACCTCCTTCTCTTGCTTGATTGCATTGGCTAGAACTTCCAGAACTGTATTAAATAGTAGTGGCAATAATGGACATTCTTGTCTGTTTCCAATTCTAAGTGGAAAAGCTTCCATTCAGCATGATGCTGACTGTGGGTTTGTCCTAGGTGGCTTCAATCAGTTTAGGAAATGTACCACTTATGCCTATATTCTTGTTAGAAAAAGATGTGGAATTTTATCAAATGTTTTTACTGCATCCATTGAGAGGATCAGATGGTTTTTGTTTTTAATTCTATTTATACAGCGAATTATATTTACGAATTTGCACATGTTAAACCAACCTTGCATCCCTGGGATGAAGCCTACTTGATCATGATGTCTGATTTTTTTTAAGTGTAGCTGTAATTTATTTGCTAAGATTTTATTGAGTGTTTTTGCATTGATATTCATTAATGAAATTGGTCTATAGTTCTCCATTTTGTTGGGATCCTTTCCTGATTTTGGTGGCATTTTCTTTTTTTTCTTTTTAAAGGCTTAAAGCCACCTCATTCATGGAATAACTTTTATCATGCTACATGAATTTCTCCAGGCTGGAGACCACCTGTTGTCTCCCTTTTCACCTCCCACTCTTATGTTCACCTTCCGTCTAGTTTAAATAAGGGGCACATCTCTTACTCACTCCAAATCTAAATGAACTAATTCATTGCCTCAGGATGCCAAACCAAAGAACAAGGTACAGTATTGACTTAGACAAATCCTCATTTTCAAGGCACCTGAATGTGCCGTCTTTTTCATTCTTTCTCCTATTTCTGTAAAAGAAGAAGCTTTACGTTAGAAACAACATCATTTTTTTTTTAAGGATTCAAAGATATTTTATTAGGAAACTTAAAACTTTTGCCTGTTATTTTTAATTGATCAGTAAAATTTTATGTGTTTATTTTGTACAACATCGCATTTTATTTATTTTTGAGACATCACATTTTAAAATATATATGCATTATGAAATGACTAAATCTGGCTACTTAACATGCGCATTACCTTGCATACTTATTTTATAGTGAGACTGTTTAAAATTTACTCTCAGCTTTTGTCAACAAGAGAATATATTAACTATAGTTATTAACTATTAATTATTAACTATAGTCTTCATGTTGTACAATTGATTTCTTGAAACAACATCATTGCATTGTATGATCAATAATATTAAACGTGTCATCTCCTCCCTAATTTTGTTGAAAGCAAGGAATGACCCATGTAAGGTCATTTAGATATATTACACATGTAGCAGAAGTGACAACAATTATTTTTTAATACCTCTTCTATTCCCTAACCAAGCAAACAGCATCAGAAAAAAGAAGAGAAGGGAGAAAGACCTTATTTCCTTCTTTAAAAGTCTATATTTTGTGTATTTATTTCTTTAACTATTTTAGAATAAAAAATCAGCAGGTGGATTATCATGATAGGGATGCAAAATAATGTTTATTTAAATTAAAAAATGAAGTCACTTTTTTTTCTGATTTGGCTGAAGGATTTGCCAATGAAAGCTGGCTTTGTCAATTAGATTGTGTAGTGGATATTTACCGTAAATTGAATGAGGGGGTTATCAAATCACAGATAAAAGCATATGATAAAATCAAAACTTTTTATCAAAAAATTGTATTGGACAAAAAAAAATTGCATTGGACAGGTATATTAAAATGAACAGTAATTCGATTTCCTAAGCTCTTTCTAAGTCTTTTCAGTAAAGTTAAATACCTCTAAGTGGAAGAATAACAAACATAAATAATAATAATTTAACAAGCTTTGGTAAAACCTTTTTGAGATACTTCCCAGAAAATGAGAGAGTAAATGACTGTAATGAATAGGTAACAAATCAGTTTATAAGTCAGGTGGTTTCCAATACCTTGCTTTCAACAAAATTTAGGGAGTAGATGATATGTTTTAATATTATTGATTATACAATACTATGTGACTTTGGCATATAGTTCAGAAGGAGTCAAAAGAATTGAATGACAGTGGTATAGCAAAACCATTTCTATTTCCAGTTATTTATTTTACGTAATCTTAGTTCCTTAACACTCAATGTTTTGGAAAAAAAGTACCAAGTACAATTGATGCTAAATCCTATTTCATTTTACCAATAAGTAATATTGGTACCTGAACCAATTTTTGTTTAAAAGCTCAGTTCCAATGACATTTTAATTCCTTATTTAAGGAATAAATATTTAACAATATTTTTCAGGATTTGGAATAAATTTAATATGATTTTGACTGACTGTGCACCAGTATTGTTTGTGATAATAACGGAATCCAGAAAAAAAATTTCAATACTTAGAGCTTTTTGATAATGAGAAAATTTTAAAATTTAATTTCAATTTATAAGTTATTATCTATCATGTTATATAAATTATCATTTATAATTTTTATTTCAAAGATATTACATTTAGACAAAATTCTTTAAAAACACAAATTCAATAAGAAAGTTAAATAATGTAAATTTCCCACTCCTTAAGAAGATCATGTTCCTATAGTTTTTAAAATGAGTGATGATAGCAATCAAATTGTTTTTTAGGCTCCACTGAAAAATTTAAAGTAGTGATATGCCCATTTTAATTAAATATGCCAGTAGGTATGAAACCCCTAAAAATTACATTCTTTGCAACCATATTTCATGTCCTGTTATAATTCTTTGAAAAACTGTTTCAGGGCTCAGCGCCTGTGGCTCAGCGGGCTAAGGCGCCAGCCACGTACACCTGAGCTGGCAGGTTCGAATCCAGTCCCGGCCTGCCAAACAACAATGACGGCTGCAACCAAAAAAAAAAAAAAAAGAAAAACTGTTTCAGGATTTTCATTGCACTTATTAAAAATTATGGTTGAAAGCTCTGCTTTTGGGAGGCGCCTGTGGCTCAAAGGAGTAGAGCGCCGGCCCCATATACCGGAGGTGGCAGGTTCAAACCTGGCCCTGGCCAAAAACTAAACTTCAAAAAAAAAAAGAAAAAAAGAAAAAGAAAAGAAAGCTCTGCTGTTGTCTACAGCTGATCTGGGTGCAACAGTTTTGGCTCCCATCAAGTGGAATGTTTGCCCAACTTTTAATTTTTCAGTCATAATTTGTAAGTTGAACCAAGCTGGTAATATATAATAAAGAATTTGGTGAAAAACGTCTTCTGCTTTCTGTGTCCACCTGGGAGAGGGATTCTAGTTTCTATTGCTAGCCTCAGGAGAGAAAGGGACTGAGGGATAGAGGGACAGGAGAAGGTCAGAGAAAAACTTTTGTTTCTGAGGCTGCTGCTGAGCACTTCATTTTGGGGTTTTGTTTTCTATTTTTTGGATGAAGGCATCTAATGTAACTGAAGCTTAAAATATATTATTTAAATTCAGTACTAACTACAGTGATTATTTAGGCTATTAGACCCAGAAAGGTTTTTTTTCAGGGAAGCAGAGTTTTATCACTGACATTGTTTAAATTCTTGACACAGAACAAAAGCAAACGTGCATCAGTTTTATTACTACGTTAAATTCTTCACAGTCAATACAAGCTCTTATTACATGTTGGATCACTGATACTGCCATAAATATGTGGAAATTAAATAGCACACTCTTAAACAACCAATGGGCTAAAAAAGAAATCACAGAAGAAACTAGAAAGTAGAGATAAATAAAAATGAAGACAAAACACCAAAATGTATGGCATGCACCAAAATGTATGTATGCATTTACAGCTATAAATTTATAGCTGTAAATGCATACATTAAAAAAAGATATCAAATTAAGAATTTAACTCCATATATTAGGGAACTGGAAAGAGAGAGCAAACAAAACTCAAAGCACAAGAAAGAAAAAAATATTACCCACAATCTGATGTACAGATTCAAAGAAGTCCCTATCAAAATTGCTATGGTCTTTGATAGAAATAGGAAAAAAATCCTAAAATTCATATGGAATTGTAGTATGCTCCAAATAGCCAAAACAATCTTGAAAAAGGAAGAATAAAGTTACAAGGCTCATATATCCTTATTTTTAAACTTACTGTAAAACTAGGTAATCGAGACAGTATGGTCCTAGAATAAGGACACACATACAGACCAATGCAATAGAATAGAAAGTCTAGAAATAAATATTTGCAGATACAGTCAAATGATTTTACACAAGGCTGCCAGACTATTTAATGGGGAAGGATGGTCTTTTTCAGAGATGGTATCAGAAAAACCGGATACCAACATGTAAAAGAATAAAGTTGAACCCTTACCTTAAACTATACACTAACATTAACTTAGATCAAACACCTAAATATAAGATTTAAAATTATAAAACTCTTAGAAGAAAACATAGTATAAATCCTTATAACATAGGATTTGGCAATGAATTTGTAGGTAGGACACTAATATCACAGGTAACAAAAGAAAAAAATAGATAAATTGGTCTCCAATAAAATCAAAGCTTTTGTGCATGCAAAGACTCCTATCAACAGAGTGAAACTAAAGCCCCACTGAATGGAAGAAAATATTCGTAAATCAGAAATCTAATAAGAGATTGCTATGGTCTGAATGTGTCTCTTTAAAATTTGTAAGTTGAAATCATAAACCCCAATGGGATGGTTATTAAGAGATAGGGGATTTGCCTTTGGGAAATGATTAGGCCATGAGGGTGAAGCCCTTATGAAGCGATTAGTGCCCTTATAAAAGAAGCCAAAGGGAGCTGTTTTGCCTCTTCTGCCAAGTGAGGACACAAAAGGAAGGTGCTCTCGATGCCATTAGCTGGCCCTCTGCAAGTACTCAGTCTTCCAATGCAACCTTGAACCTCAAAGCCCCCAAAATGATGAGAAATAAATTTCTACTGTTTATAAGCTACCAAATTTGTTGTATATTTTCACCACAATGTAAAATACTTAAGTAGGTGGATGGGCAATTGCTGCTATTCATGGCCTGACATTTGTAGAAGGGAATAAGCTACCAATTCCTAGACTACTTGGGATGTTGGATGTAGGTGTGAAGGGAACCTGGTCATATACTCAGCAGGGAACTGCTGTGTAAAACTCTCCTAAAGGCAGCCCTTAGTTTCATCAAGGTAGCAAATTTTTTCTCAAAGACCCCCAAGGTGGAGAAGGAGCCTGAGAAAGGAGGGGCTGTAAGCAAAGCCCAGGGAGCACCAGCCTGTGGTCTAGGCTACAGTGGCAAGAGTGTTCCAGCTGAGGGATGGGGCCCAGTGCTTCTGTTAATACAATGTGGTTTCTCAGACTTTATTTCTAGCAATAAGCTCTTTTAATGAAGAAACCTTGTGTATAATTCTAGAATATAAGACAGAGAACCAAAGAGCTGCTCCCTGGGTGGGAGTCCCTAGGCCCCCCACTTCCTTCTCTCTCCATTGCCTTAGAATTTGGACCTGGGGGTGTTGCCTGTGGCTCAGCGAGTAGGGTGCCAGCCCCATATACTGAAGGTGGCGGGTTCAAACCCGGCGGCTGAACTGCAAAAAAACAGAAAACTAGCCGGGCGTTGTGGCGGGCGCCTGTAGTCCCAGCTGCTCGGGAGGCTGAGGCAAGAGAATCGCCTAAGCCCAGGAGTTGGAGGTTGCTGTGAGCTGTGTGACGCCACGGCACTCTACCGAGGGTGATAAAGTGAGACTCTGTCTCTACAAAAAAAAAAAAAAAAGAGAATTTGGACCTGGGAGCATGATTTGAGAGCCCATCTACTAATTAATACTTAGTGTAAATTTAAATGTTTTCTTTATCCCTCTTAAGGACTTTTCTTCAATAAACATGTGGTTTGTCAGTTCAAATGCTTAGTTGAGCATTTGTAGAGTAGTTAATTAATAAATATCTTCTTACGTTCTCATTATTTGAATAGTAGCTTTTAGAGATCTTCTATTGACTCAGGGGTTCTGAGCACTTTTGAAGATATCTCACAGTTGCCACAGATGCCTCGTCATTAGCTCAAATTTGATGGAAGCATGATGAGGGCACTGGGTGTGACTGGGTTTGGGAGACCCAGCTCCTGATGCTGGGCTATAGATTCACCAGCCACATATCTTGAGAAGCTACTAGACTCAATTTCTTTATCTCCAAATTAAAATTCTTGGATTAGGTATCTCTAGACCCTACTGTCTCTGACACTATGTGGTTACATCTTTTTTTTTTTGCAGTTTTTGGCCGGGGCTGAGTTTGAACCCGCCACCTCCTGCATATGGGGCCGGCACCCTACTCCTTTGAGCCACAGGCACTGCCCGGTTGCATCTTTTTTTTCTACATCTACATAGGCTGTAGGTGTCTGTGAACTCATCCCAGGTACTCCAGGTGCCATTGATATACCAATGTGCTGAAATCTGTAAGATCACAAGAAAGACCAAGGAGCTATGTATTCAGGTGGTCAAACAGTAACTGACACAGAGAAACCCTCATGGCCCTCAACTGAACAGCATTCAGAATTGTAAGCCCAAATATGACAAGACAAATGCACATTTTTTAGGAAGAAAAAAGGCTCACCTTAAAAATACTGTGAGATTCACTGTAGAGCTTATCAAAGACTGAGATGCCTTCATTACCCTGGAATGGTGGTTCTCAACCTGTGGGTTATGGGTCGAACAACCCTTTCACAATCGTCACCAAATACTGGATATTTACATTACGATTCACGACAGTAGCAAAAGTTACAGTTATGAAGTAGCAACAAAAATAATTTTATGGTTGAGGGTCACCACAACATGTGGAACTGTATTAAAGGGTTGCAGCATTAGGAAAGTTGAGACCACTGTCCTAGAATGAGCTGATCGAGTGAAATTAATTTTCTATGTACTGACAATTTATTCCTTCAAATGCCAGAGTATTTTAAATTTCCAACTTTTTTCCTGGATGACCATCTAATATAGTCTCAGGTATTTTCACAGCTTTCTTAAGCAACACAGGTTAAATAAAATTTAATAATTTATTGATAGCTGAGGTTATCTTTTTGGGAAAAAAGTACCTCTTATTATAATACAGCGATGTCTATAACGACTGCCAAGGTAAGAGGTGTCTCTTTGCTGAGTGGCCTAGATTTATCTACTTTTATTAAGAGTTGTCCTCTGATTTCATAGTTTTTTGGCTCTCCCTTTGTTGTCAGGCTATCAGGTGTCACTTGTGTCTGCCAGGGCACTTGCACCCAGCAGAGCTCTACATTTCTTGTCAGCTCTTAGTATTATTATTTTTTTTCGGATTAATATGAGGTTATAATCAATCAGCTTACATTGTTGGTGTTTGTTAGGTAAAATCCCTGTTGAAATTATGCCCCCCAGGAGGTGTGCCATATATCCCTTACATGTGTCTGTTAGGTGGGAGCACACCAATTCCCCTCTCTCCTCCCTTCTTCCCCCAAATTGAATTAATTGAATTTTTTTCTTGTGTGGGCATGTATTCGTTCACGTACTAGCTTCACGTTAGTATTGAGTACATTGGTTACTTACTTTTCCATTCTTCTGATACTTTACTAAGAAGAATGTTCTCCAACTCCATTCAGGTTATTATAAAAGGTGTAAAGTCTCTGTCTTTTTATGGCTGAATAGTATTCCATGCAATACATATACCATGGTTTATTAATCCATCTATGGGTTGATTCCTCATCTTGGCGATTGTGAATTGAGCTGTGATAAACAATCTAGTGCAAATGTCCCTGAACTCTTAGCAGCTTTTTTTTGGTGGGGATGCGATGAGAGTGAGAGGACTGTGGTCGTAGAATATTTCCAATGTCTTTTTTAATTTTTTTTACTGTTTCTATTTCTAAAGTGTGTTATGAATATATGAAGATGCTAGAAAACGCATTTCCAAGGAAATAATATATAATTGAGATTCCATGATATTTCGTTGTCTTTTCTAATCCAAAGAAAAGTGATGAAAATAACTGTGAGTAGGATGTAGGATGTCAGCTCTGAATAGGATGTACAACACACGTGTATGAATACACATATGTCTTGTACATATTGTATATTTTGTATCTTTCATATCTTGATATGAAAAGGGGAAAAACAACTTGAGGTACATCTGAGAGAAGCTTAAGAAAATCAAAGTTGGTGGCACCTGTGGCTCAAAGGAGTAGGGCGCCAGCCCCATGTGCTGGAGGTGGTGGGTTTAAACCCAGCCCCGGCCAAAAACAAAAAAAAAAAAAAAAAGAAAAAGAAAAGAAAATCAAAGTTGCATGAGTGGAATGATTGTTCTATTGATTTTCGGTTCTTTGCAGCTTCCAGATATTTATTATTATTATTATTATTATTAAATCATAGCCGTGTACATTAGTGCAATCAAGGGGTACAATGTGCTGGTTCCATATACAATCTGAACTATTTTCATCAAACTGTTTAACATAGCCTTCATGGCATTTTCTTAGTTATTGTATGAAAGCATTTGTATTCTGCATTTAGTAAGTTTCGCCTGTACCCTTCTAAGACGCACCGTAGGTGTGGCCCCACCATCAACCTCCCCCCTCCCCTCTCCTCCCTTTCCCCTTTCCCCATGTTCTTGTGCTATAGTTGGGTTATAGCCTTCATAAGAAAGCCATAAATTAGCTTCATAGTAGGGCTGAGTACATCAGATACTTTTTCTTCCATTCTTGAGATACTTTGCTAAGAAGAATATGTTCCAGCTCCATCCATGTAAACATGAAAGAGGGAAAGTCTCCATCTTTCTTTAAGCCTGCGTAGTATTCCATGGTGTACATGTACCATATTTTTAAAATCCATTCGTGGGTCGATGGGCACTTGGGCTTCTTCCATGACTTAGCAAATATGAATTGGGCAGCAATGAACATTCTGGTTCAGATGTCTTTGTTATGATGTGATTTTTGGCCTTCTGGGTATATACCAAGTAAAAAGCAGATAT
>CAUYRH010085503.1:0-26077 GCA_963574655.1 Perodicticus potto
GCAGGAGACTCGCTTGAGCCCAGGAGTTGGAGGTTGCTGTGAGCTGTGATGCCACGGCACTCTCTCCAGGGTGACAGCTTGAGGCTCTGCCTCAAAAAAAAAGAAAAGAAAAGAAAACTGAAGGCAAGAAAAATTAGGTAATTAGCTTAATATTACCCAGATTGTAAGTGGCTGGTGCAAGAATCAAGTTCTGCTTACTTAGTCTGAAGTTGTCAACTACTCCATACCATTTCATGAGCATATTTGCCCTTTGTTTCTCAATGAAATGGAAAGGAAATTTAATTCTTATTTCCTTCTATCCCTCCCTCTCCCTCTGTATCTTCCTTCCATTAGTGTCAGTGCCACCACTCCGTCACACCACTGCTGAACCATGCTGTGCACACATCAGTCTTCCCAGTCACCCCAGAGTAGGTGCCATCATTGTCCATGTTTACAGGGGGACAGTGGAGACTAAGAAGGATTACGCAGCTTCCCTGGGTCACACAGCCATAAGTGGTAAAGCCCGATTTACAGTCCAGACTCTTTGATTCTGGAGTTCATGCCAGTAACTACTAGCTATCCTTCTGATAGTTTATTTCTTTAGTTTAATTCCTAAAACAGAACTGTTTTCTCTGAATGCAGAAGTTGAAACCTATTGAGGAAATTCAGCCAGAGTATTTCTTGAAGAAAAAAGAAGCCATTTCCTGATTTCTTTATTTGCTAACCCTATGACATCTTTAGGGCTGGTGTTAGCTCTTTCTTGTCTTCACACGAGAATAAAGTGGATACAGTTCTTTAGGAACTTCTGCAGGTACTTGGGGGCCAGAAACTGGTCCTCCTCTCTGATTTTCTTTGCCCTGCATCTGCCCTCTGAACCACTCCAGCACCAGGCAGGCAAAGCTGCATAGACCCTGAGGCGGCCACAGAGCTGTCCCTTCTCTGGTTTCCCACTTGCTTTTGCTACAAACCCTGTTTTCCCCATCAAAACCTTATCTCTGAAATTTTAGCTTCCAAGCTACTTCTTCTCCTTTGAATTTGTTTATTTCTGCCAGGGATAGAAAAATCAGGAAATAGGACACACAAGCAGCAAAGAAACATTTTGGGAGTATATTTGTTGTCACCATAAGCAATGACATGTAGATTTAAAAAGTCATATGGTTTTTTTGATGGTTCATCATGTGATGGCTCATGCCTATAATCCCAGTACTTTATTTTTAAATTTTATTTTATTTTTATTTTTCAAGACAGAATCTCTTCTTATCACCCTGCATAGAGTGTATGGTATCTTATCTCACAGCAACCTCAAACCCGTGGGCTTGAGCAGTCCTCTTGCCTCAGCCTCCCGAGTAGCTGCAATCCCAGCACCTTCAGAGGCCAAGGTGGTCGGTGTCATATCCCCTATGGCCCTGGTCTCAATAGCCGCAGAAAGGAACCAGGCGAGATGTGGATTAGAAGTACAAGCTTATAGTACGCGGGCTAACCTTGATTGCAGGGTAGCCCCAAGCAACTTCCACAGTAGCCTTTTATTGAGACAGCACAAGACAGGTGAGGGGAGTATTAGACAATGACTATGTGCCCAAGGCTTGCCATGGGCTCGGGTTCTTCCGCAAGGAGCACCTGCGGACAAATTGGCCAAGGGCCCGCCCCCCAGCTGCAAGTCATCTTGCTCAGAGGTCGTGTGGTTCTTGGCGTCCTCTACATGTAGGATCGCTACCAGGCCAGGAGTTTGAAACCAGCCTGGGTGATATAACAAGACTCCATCCTTACTAGAAAGAAAAAATAAAATCAGCCAGGTGAGGTGGCTCATACCTACAGTCCCAGCTACTCTGGAAGCTGAGGTGGGAGGATCACTTGATCCCAGAAGTTTGAGGCTGCAGAGAGCTGTGATCACACTACTGCTCTCCAGCCTCAGTGACAGAGCCAGTCTGTGTCTCAACCAGTCAGTTAATAACAAATTGTCATGAGATGCCACAGGCAGGAGTGCAGCGTGTGGACTGAGGAGTTAAGACAGCTTGAGTTCAAAGCCTGTCTCTACCTTGTATGAGATTTGCATTCTAGAACATGTGCTCTCCAAGCCTGTTTCCTCCTCTGTCTATAGTACGGGGTAACAGCAGCACCACTTTGCAGGGTTGTTTTGCAGCACCCTGCACTGTGCCTAGAATGCTGTAAAAAGTGCCAGCAAGGGCTGATTAGCATCAGAGTAACAATTTAGCCTTTTTGCCCCTTCATGGGCAAAAGATGTGAGACATTTTGAACTAATACTCAGTGTTGTTGGGAGGGTACAGAAACTTGCTCTTGGTACAGGCAGACCTCGTCTTATTGTAGTTTGCATTATCAGGCTTGACAGATAATTGTGCTTTTCACATATTGAAGGTTTTATAGAAACCCTGTGTCAAGCATGTGCTTGCATTGTGTATCTATGTCTTCTTTTCATTATCTATCTGTTACATGACCTGTGATCAGAGATCTTGACTGTTGTAATTGTTTTGGAATGCTACAAACCACACTCATACAAGATGGCAAACTTAGACAAGAAATGTTCTGTGAGTTCTGACTGTTCCGTCAACCAGCCATTCCCCCATCTCTCTCCTTCTCCTTGGGCCTACCTTTTCCCTGAGACACACAGTATTGAAATTAGGCAAGTTAATAACCACAGTGGTCTCTAAGTGTTCATGTGAGATGAAGAGTTGCACATCTCTCACTTTAAATCAAAAGCTAGAAATGATCAAGCTTGGTGAAAGCTGAGACAGGCCAAAAGCCAGGCCTCTTGAACCAAGTAGTTAGCCAAATCATCGTGAATGCAAAGCTAAAGCTCTTGAAGGAAATCAAAATTGCCACTCCAGTGAGCACAGGAGTGATAAGAAAGCAAAACAGCCTTATTGCTGATGTAGAGAAAATTTCACTAGTCTGGATAGAAACTCAAACCAGCCACAACATTCCTTTAAGTCAAAGCCTAATTCATAGCAAGGCCCTGATTCTCTTCAGTTCTGTAAAGGCTGAGAGAGCTGAGGAAGCTGCAGAGGAAATATTTAAGGCTGCCAGAGGCTGGTTCATGAGGCTTATGGAAAGAAGCTGTCTCCACAGAATCAAAGTGCAGGGGGATGCAGCAGAGGCTCATGTGGGTGCTGCAGTGAGTTATCCAAAAGATCCAGCTGAGATCTTCGAGGACGGTGGCTACACAGAGCAACAGATTTTTCATATAGACAAAACAGCCTGCTATTGGAAGAAGATGCTATCCAGGACTCATAGCTAGAGAAAAGATGTCACTGCCTGGTTTTCAAGGCTTCAAAAGGCAGGCTGACTCTTGTTAGGGACTAATGCAGCTGGTGACTTTAAATTGAAGCCAGTGCTCATTTACCATTCTAAAAATCCTAGGGCCCTTAAGAATTTGCTAAATCTAATCTCTCTGTGCTCTGTAAATGGAACAGCAAAGCCTGGAGGACAGCACATCTGTTTATAGCATGGTTCAATGTATATTTTAAGCCCACTGTTAAGACCTACTGGTCAGGAACAGAAGATTGCTTTCACTCACTTGCAGTGCTGCTGCTTGGTTGGCAAACTAGCAAACAGACAAATAAAAACCAACATATTACTGCTCATTGTCAATATACTTAAGGGCTCTGGTGGAGATATACAAAGAGATGTATGTTTTCATGCCTGCTAACATAACATCCATTTTGCAGCCTATGGATACGGTGGTAATTCTGGATTTTAAGTCTTACTATTTAAGAAATACTTTTCTTTTTATTTTCTTTTTTCTTTTATCTTGTGAGACAGGGTCTTGCTCTGCTACCTGGGCTGGCGTGACCTGTAGTGGTATGTGATCATAGTTCACTGTGGCCTTGAACTCCTGGGCTTAGGAGATCCTCTTGCCTCAGCCTCCAAGTAGCTAGGACTACAGGTGTTTACCACTACGCCTAGCTAATTTTTTTTTAGGGGCAGAATCTCATTATGTTGTCCAGTTGAGTCTCAAAATCCTGGCTTCAAGCAGTCCTCCCACCTTGGCCTTCCAAAGTGCTGGGATCATAGGTGTGAGCTACCTTGCTGTGAGAAATACATTTCATGAGGGTATAGCTGCCGTAGATAGTGATTCTTCTGATAGATCTGAGCAAAATACATTGAACACCTTCTGGAAAGGATTAACATTCGAGATACCATGAAGAACATTCATGATTCATGGGGGGAGGTCAACACATCACCATTAACAGGAGTTTGGAAGAAGTTAATTCCAACCCTCATGGCTAACTTTGAGGGGTTCAAGACTTCAGTGGAGAAAGTTGCTGCATAAGTGGTGGAAATAGCAAGAGGACTTGCAGTGGGACCTGAAGATGGGACAGAACTGCTGCCATCTCATGATCAAACTTGAATGGTTGGGAATTGCTTTTTATAGATGAGATGAAATCTACTGGTGAGACACTGTGTACAATGCTAAAATAAATGACAGAAGATTTAGAATATTACATAAACCTAGTTGGTAAAGTAGCATCAGGGTTTGAGAGGATTGACTCCAATTTTTGAAGGAAGCTCTGCAGTGGATAAAATGCTAGTTTGCAGCAGTGCATGCTACAGAGAAATCTTTTGTAAGAGGAGCAGTCAACTGAAAGGGCAGACTTCATGGTTGACTTATGTTAAGAAATTGCCCCAGCTGGCTCAGTGCCTATAGCTTAGCGGCTAGGGCGCTAGCCATATGCACTGGAGCTGGCGGATTCGAATCCAGCGTGGGCCTGCCAAACAACAATGACAACTGCAACCAAAAAATAGCCAGGCGTTGTGGAGGGCACCTGTAGTCCCAGCTACTTGGGAGGCTGAGGCAAGAGAATCACTTAAGCCCAAGAGTTTGAGGTTGCTGTGAACTGTGACACCATGGCACTCTATCGAGGGTAATATAGGGAGACTCTGTCTCAAAAAAAAAAAAAAAAGAAATTTCTCCAGCATTCTTCAACCTTCAGCAGCTACCAACCTCAAGGCAAGACATTCCACCAGCAAAAAAGATGACAGCTTGCTGAAGACACAGATGATTGTTAGCATTTTTTAGTACTAAAGTAATTTTAAATTAAGGTATATACATTGTTTCTTGGACATATGCTATTACACTTAATATACTTTAGTATAGTGGAAATACAAATTTTATCTATACTGAGAAACCAGAAAACTCATGTGATTTTATTGTAATATCCACTTTATTGCAGTGGTTGGGAACACAACCCGCAATACCTCTCTCTATACATTATTACAGACACAGAAAATTGGTGTACAGCTTTTTGCGGTTTTTGGCTGGGGCCGAGTTTGAACCCACCACCCCCAAAATAAGGGGCTGGCGCTCTACTCCTTGAGCCACAGGCACCACCCAGTGTACAGCATTTTTTTTTTGCAGTTTTTGGCTGGGAATGGGTTTGAACCTGCCACCTCCAGCATATGGGGCTGGCTCCCTACTCACTGAGCCACAGGCACTGCCCCATTTTTTTCTTTTTTTTTTTTTTTTCCGGTGTACAACTTTTTGAATGCAGTTTAAGAATATATATGAAGAATGTCAAGATATTCGTATTCTTGATAGATTCTACTTTGAGGACTCTATCTGAAGAATGGAATGGAATGTATGAAAAGAAAACCTTAAACCTTATAGTGTTGTAGTATTATTTATGGTAGTGAATATTTGATTTAAGTGTAATACATCTTCTCAGTGCAATTTAAAATTGTGAATGCAAAGACTCTGCAACTGCATAAAGAATACTTTATTTTACTACATGAAGTAAAATATTTTATTATTTTAGCAAAATATTTTAAAAGGGGTACAAAGTTTTATGTAAAATTGATTATAGGAGTATATAAAGTTTTCACACTGTTGCTAGAACAAAGCTCATTATCCCTAGGGTCTATTTGACACTGTCATTCTGATATTACTTTTTTTTTTTTTTTTGAGATAGTCTCACTATGTTGCCCTCGGTAGAGTACTGTGGCATCACAGCTCACAGCAACCTCAAACTCTTGGGTTTAAGCAATTCTCTTGCCTCAGCCTCCCAAGTAGCTGGGACTACAGGCGCCCACCACAACACCTGGCTATTTTTTGGTTGCAGTTGTCAATGTTGGTTAGCTGGCCCGGGCTGGGTTCAAGCCCACCAACTTCGGTGTATGTGGCTGGCGCCATAACCACTGTGCTATGGGCGCCGAGCCTCTAATACTACTTTTTTTAAAATAGGGCTTAAAAAAAAAATCATCAAGTAATAGCTCAGTGGTTAGGGCACCAGCGCCCTATACGGGGCTGACGGGTTCGAACCCAGCCCAGGCATGCTAAACAACAATAATAACTACAACAAAAATAGTAACCGGGTGTTGTGGCGGGCACCTGTAGTCCCAGGTACCTTGGGAGGCTGAGGCAAGAGAATCGCCTAAGCCCTAGAATTTGAGGTTGCTGTAACACTACATAGGGTAGAGTGAAACGAAGTGAGACTCTGTCTCAAAAACAAAACAAAACAAAAAAAACAAGATGACAATTCTGAGGTGGCTCATGTCAATAATCCTAGTACTCTGGGAGGCCAAGCCAGGTGGATTACCTGAGCTCACAGGTTTGAGACCAGCCTGAGCAAGTACAAGATCTCGTCTCTAAAAATATGTAGGCATTGTTGCAGGCACCTGTAGTCACAGCTACTCAGGAGGCTGAGGCAAGAGAATGGCTTGAGCCCAGGATTTTGAGTTTGCTGTGAACTACGACGCCATGGCACTTTACCAAGGGCAACAAAGTGAGACTCTGTCTCAAAAAAAATTACAAAGGATTCTTAAAGTTCTTTGTTTTTTTAAAAAAAAAAATCATCAAGTAATGAGCAAGACAGAGCACTTCTTCCTGTGTCTGAGTTCCATCCCCTTTGCCAATCTCTAATCTTAGAGTGGGATGGGGAGCAGGAATGAAAAAATAGTGAGAGATGGGCAGGCCTCAAAGATTCTCTTAGGTCTCACTTGTATCTTATGTAGGTTACTTTTCCAATCCTTGAACTTCTCTTACGTTCTTACGTTATGTTCTTATTGAACGTATCTTTCAATATGATCTTAATGAAATTCCTAGGTCAGGTGTGGTGGCTCACGCCTATGATCCCAGCACTGTGGGAGGCAGAGGCAAGTGGATCACTTGAGCTCAGGAGTTCAAGACCAGTCCCAGCAAGAGCGAGATCCCATCTCTACTAAAAAAATAGAGAAATTAGCCAGGTGTTTTTGGTGAGTGCCTATAGTCTCATCTACTGAGGAGGTTGAGGCATGAGAGTCGCTTGAGCCCAAGAGTTTTAAGGTTGCTATGATGTCACAGCACTCTACTGAGGATGATGAAATAAGACTCTGTCTCGAAAGAAAGAAAGAAGGAAAGAAAGTTCCTTCCTGGGCAGCGTCTGTGGCTCAAAGGAGTAGGGTGCCGGCCCCATATGCTGGAGGTAGCAGGTTCAAACCCAGCCCCAACCAAAAACTGCAAAAAAAAATAAAGAAAGCTCCATCCTAACAATTTTTTCAGAATACATATACTATGTTAATATTTTAATAACACTTCTTGGTGACTTTGGGGAAAGAATAATAAATTTTTGGAACCAAACCCAGTAGGCTGTAAACTAAACCATTGCTTTTTAAAAAGTGTAATAATCACCTTCATAAAAGTTTAAGCAATCCAGTAATTAATGAAGTACAAAGTAAAAGTCTCCAGAAATGTAAGATGGGTTAATGATGGGAAAGAGCCCAGGTTGTTTATGGTCTGTAGTACACATTACTTGATAAGAAAAATGATGATCTTCACTGTGGCTCACGGAATTCTCACACTTTGACATTGTGTGACAGAATGCTCCCCGAACAGCACTGCTCTGTCAAAGGGTCTATTTAACATGTCCTCCTTGGGAGTACAGCTATGAGAAAAAATGCATGGGGAAACACATGATGTTGAATGAAATCTGCAGTTGTATTTGAATGGTAGAGTTATAAACCTCTCTTTTCTGTGTCCCCAATTATCTACAGAGTGGTTATATTTCTTTTGTAACAAAAGTCCAATTTTAATAAAAGTGTTCATTGACTACTGCCTGTGTGCCAGACACTGTGCTTAATGGTGGAGGAACAGCTATGGCCCAGTTGCCTGGTGGGGCTGCCTCCCAGTGGGAGAGAAAACCCACATCACAGTTGTCCTGACATGGTGGGGCACCTAACCTAGACTGTGGTGGGGGATGGGAATGGCTTCCTGGAGGAAGAGGTGTCCAAACCAGACCCTGAGGCTGTGTAACTAACAGCTGGAGTGGAAAGTGTTCTAAGTAAGAGAAACCGTGTTTGGCGAAGCTTGGAGGAACTGAAAGTTGGGTGAGCTAGGACGTGGATTCAGTACAGAAGGGGATGGTGAGAAAGGAGACTATAGGGCAAATCAGGAGCCAGATGACCAAGGGCCTGACTTTCTTATTAAGGAATTTAGATTTTGTCCTGGGGCAATGTAAAGCCAATCGAAAGAACATTCATTTATTTGCTTGCCTGCTTGTTATTTATTCTTCTGAATACATTCCTTGTAAAAACTCAAGAAATATGAAAGCATGAAAAATGAAAAGTAAGTCTTTCCTTCCTTCCTCACACCCTCCCCACTCCTAACTTGCAGGGATGCTTCTCATTGAGTGTGTCCTTTGCTCCCTTCTGGAGAGTTTCTGTGGAGCACGCCCACCTTTGCACATTGTAGACACACTGTACGCAAATGGAATTGTGCTGTACTAAATACCTTTCATCTTAAAAGCCAGACTCATACAAATTAGACATCTTTCCTGTTGGCACATAAAGATATGTATTCTTTTTAATGGTAGCACTATATAGGTTTGGACAGCTGCCCCATAACTGACTCACCAGTGTCTCTTTGGGGGACAGTTTGATTCTGTCTGGTTTTTCACTGTTACAAAGCCAAACTGCAAGTAAACATGCTTCTTTTGATATATCTTTGGCTGTTGCATAAGGGATAGGTTCCTAGAAGTAAAACAGCTGGGTAAGAAGGCTATCTATTTAAAATTAAGGTAGATACTACCCCAGAGTATTCCCTGTAAAGGTATTGCCAATTTCTACTCCCACCAACATTATGAGAGTGTATGTTAACTTACATCTTCTTCACCACCGGATGTATTTATTCATTTGTAGTAAAAAAAATACATAACTTTTTTTTTTTTGAGGCAGAGTCTTACTTTGTCACCCTTCATAGAGTGACCCTTGGTAGAGGGTCATAGCTCACAGCAACCTCAAACTCTCTAGTAGTTCTCTTGCCTCAGCCTCCCAAGTAGCTGGGACTAGAGGCGCCCGCCACAAACCTCAGCTATTTTTTTTAGAAACAGGATCTCTGTCTAGCTCAGGCTGGTCTTGAACTCCTAAGATCAGGCGATCCACCCACCTCAGCCTCCCAGAGTGCTGGGATTATAGGCGTGAGCCACTGTGCCAGGCCAATACATAATTTTTTTCAAATGAAGCATCTTTTTTTTCAAGGTTGAAAGTTGCCTCTTCCTTGATAAACATCACATCTCTCCTTCATTCACAGATGGTTAGAAAGACATTTTTAGAGTGATTTGACACATCCCTGTCAAGTTCACCATGCAAGAGAGAATTCAGTGAGCCTACAATACTTTAAGCTCCTCATCCCAAACCCTGTCACAGTCTTTATTTAAAAAGGTTGTTTTGGGTGTCGGAAGTCCCAGTTGCCCGAACCCAGTTGACCTGGTTTGATTATTTGGGTGTGCTGGAATGTTCCACCCAGACATGGTGATAATTGAAAGCAAAAATGAGTGGGAACAAAATAAAACTGGAGAGGCACAGTCAGTGTAGACAGAGAGCAAAGTGACATGCACAAATCTCAGTATAACAAAGAGATTTTATTTAAGAGCAAATAGAAAGTTTAGAGTACTTCCATAGGGAATTGGAATTGGGTCCCTCACAGGAATAAGAAGTGAGAGAGAGACCAAAAACATATAACTTAAAATTTACTGTCTTGGCATGGTGCCTCACTCCTATAATCCCAGCACTATGGGAGGCAGGGGGGCGGTAATCACTTGAGGCCAGGAGTTTGAGACCAGCCTAAGCAAGAGCTATACCCCATTTCTAAAAATAGACAAATTAGCCGGGTGTTGTGATGGAACCGGTAGTCCCATCTATTCAGGTGGCTGAGGCAGGAAGATTGTTTGAGCCTAGAAGTTGGAGGTTGTATGAGCTAGGCTGAGGCCTAGCCTGGGCAACAGAGTGAGACTCTGCCTCAAAAAGAAAAAGTTACCATCCTTATTGTTTTTGTTTGTTTGTTTGTTTTTGCAGTTTTTGGCCAGGGCTGGGTTTGAATCCACCACCTCCAGCATATGGGGCTGGTGCCCTACTCATTTGACCCACAGGTGCCGCCCCATCCTTATTGTTTTTAAATATACAGTTCAGTAGTGTTAACTGCATTCACATTATTGTATAGAGTGGATCTCTAGAACTTTTTCATCTTACAAAACAGAAAATCGTACTGATTAAACAACCCTTTTCCCACCAGCTCCTGGTGATCACCATTCTTCTTTCTGTTGACTGTTTTAGGCGCTTCATGTGAGACAAATTATATATCATCTTTCTTTCTTCCTTCCTTCCTTCCTTCCTTCCTTTCCTTCCTTTCCTTCCTTTCCTTCCTTCCTTTCCTTCCTTCCTTCCTTTCCTTCCTTCCTTTCCTTCCTTCCTTCCTTCCTTTCTTTCTTTCTTTCCTTTCTTTCTCACTTTATCACCCTCGGTAGAGTGCCGTGTTGTCACACAGCTCACAGCAACCTCCAACTCCTGGGTTTACGTGATTCCCTTCCCAAGTAGCTGGGACTACAGGCTATCATTTGTGTTTTTGTGACCCACTTATTTCACTTAGCATGATGTCCTCAAATTTCATCCATCTGATAGCATGTGACAGGCTTTCCTTCTCTTGTAAGGCTAAATAATTCCACTGTACGTATATACATTTGCTTCACCCACTCACCTGTTGCTGGACACTCCTGGCAGTTCTAAATAATGCTGCTGTGAACTTCAGTATGCAGATGCCTCTTTGAGACTCTGCTCTCAATTCTTTTGACTATGGACCAGAAGTGGGATTGCTGGACCATACAGTTCTATTTTTAAGTTTCTGAGGAACTGCCATACTCTTTTCCACAGTGACTGTACTATTTCATACACCCACCAACAGCACATAAGGGTTCTAATTTCTCCATATCCTCACCGACACTTTCTATTTTCTTTTTTTAATAGTAGCCATCCTAATGGATGTAAGCTGTTACCTCATTGCAGTTTAGATTTGCATTTCTCAAATGATTAATGATGTTGAACATCTTTTCATGTGCTTGTTGACTATTTGTATAACCATCTTTGGACAAATGTCTATTTAAGTTATATCCATCTCTTTAATCTTTGCCAATCTAGTGGTTAAAAAATGGCATATTTAAATTGGCATTTCTTTAATTATGAATGAAGTTCATTTATTCATTCAACAAATAAATACTTAATAGCCCTTGTGTTTTAAATTGCTGGGACTATGATACAAAAGACAGGCTGAGCATTTCCTATACAAATTCCTTATTTGTAAGTCTTTTGCTTATTTTTCTACAGAGTATTTTATTTTTTTATTAGTTTGTAAGAACTCTTTATTATATAATGTATTAAGTAAATTGGGGTTTTGTGTGTTTGTTTTCTATTGCTGTATAACAAATTACCACAAACTTAGTGAATTAAAACAATACATTGTTTAAATTTTAATTTAATGTCTGTTTATATAAATTTAAGGGGTATAAGTGGAATTTTGTTACATAGATATAATGTGTCATAGTGAAGTCTGGGCTTTTAATGTAATCACTGTCATTGTCCAAATAGAACACTGACTTTTTTTTTTTTTGGTAAGAAAACATAGCCTTTAGGGCTGCTCCTGTGGCTCATCGAGAAGGGTGCCAGCCCCATATACCGAAGGTGGCAGGTTCAAACCCGGCCTCAGCCAAACGGCAAAACAGAAAAATAGCCGGGCCTTGTGGTGGGCGCCTGTAGTCCCAGCTACTCGGGAGGCTGAGGCAAGAGAATCACCTAAGACCAGGAGTTGGAGGTTGCTGTGAGCTGTGTGACGCCACGGCACTCTACCGAGGGCAATAAAGTGAGACTCTGTCTATACAAAAAAAAAAAGAAAACATAGTCTTTATTTCAATCCATTGTCTGGGATGCTTTGCTACTCAGCATTATTGCACCAACAGCTAATGTAATTTTTGTACAGTTCTGTATTTGGTTTTCACATACAGTACATGTCTGTTCCTCTTCCCCAGCTGTAAGCTTCTGGTTGGTGGTAGCCACATAGTCTATTTTTTGCACAGAGCAAGCACTCTATACATTGCTGTTGGTTCCTCTTGGATAATAGACAATTCACTGAGGCTTCAGACCCACAGAGGAAGTCATTAGTTAGTGACATCTTGATTATCCTCAAAGACTACCCAGTGTGTTACTTGCAGTGGAACCAGAGAACACTGACTTTCAATCTCACAATTTCAGTAGGCTTGGCTTAACTGGATTCTTGGCTTCAGAGTTTCCCAGGCTACAGCCCAAATCCTTGCTGGGCTGTGTTCTCATCAGGGACTGCTTCCAAGTTCCTCTGGTTGTTGGCAGGGTTCGTTTCTTTGTGGTTGTAAGACTAAATCATCAGTTTCTTGCTGGAGACCACTCTAAAGGCCACGCAGGCCCTGCTTAGGTGTTACATGCACCTAACTCACGGCAGCTGCTTCTTCCAGGCCAGAGAGGAGGCTTTCTAGTGCCTCTTCTAGCAAGACAGAGACTTACAAATAGCATAGCATAGTCATGGGAGTGACACCCACTGTTGCCAGGTCCTACTTACAGAAGCAAATTGCAGGACTTGCCTACACTCAAGGGCAGAGGTCACAAAGACCATGGTCTAGGAGTGAGGAGTATGGGGACGTAATGTCTGTCCACCATGGTCTTCCATGGATATTGCAAATATTTTCTCCATTTAGTCTTTTTTTTTTTTTGAGACAGAGTCTCACTATGTTGCCCTCAGTAGAGTGTAGTGGTGTCACAGCTCACAGCAACCTCAAACTCTTGGACTTAAGCGATTCTCTTGCCTCAGCCTCCCAAGTAGCTGGGACTACAGGCACCTGCCACAACGCCTGGCTATTTGTTGTTGCGGTTGTCATTGTTGTTTAGCTGGCCCCAGTCTGGTTTGAACCCACCAGCCTCAATGTATGTGGCTGGCGCTGTAACCACAGTGCTACGGGCTCTGAGCCATTTAGTCATTTTTGTTTGGAAGTTTTCCGCTCTAATTTTCGTGGGTCAAATGTGTTGGTCTTTTTGTGGCTGCTATGTTACAATTCCTAGCATATTTAGAGTGGCCTTCATCCAAGATTTCTCAAACATTCACCAGGTATTTTAATTCACACTTTATTGTAATGTTGTTACTATTTTGGACTTTATTTGATTTGAGATTTGAGACAGAGATCCCACTTTTTTTTTCATGGCCAAGATGTCTCAATTCTCGAATAATTCCTTTTTCATATACCTTTCTCTTTTTTTATGTTTTGTTCCATGATATGGTTGTCAATTCCCCTGTCCATTTACATATGAGTGTATTATTATAACTTTATAATATGTTATTTGATTTTAACTTTAGGGTTTTTTTCTCATAGCTGTGTATGAACATGTGTTCATTTGGCCCACTCTCTGTCCTGGTTGCCCAGCTCACTCCCCAGAGACACCAGTGTTGTCACTTACGTTTGTTTGTACAGGATGTTTTGTAGTCCACTTTCCCCCATGTTTCCCCAGGAGGTACCTAACCATGCTCATGTCTGTTCCTTGTTGTTTTCACTTAATATATTGGAGAGCTTTCTATGTCAGTTCAAAAATCATACCCTTAATCTTTTGTTTTATGAGTATACAGTATTCTATTATATGAATTCGCTGTGATTTATTCAGCTAGTTGAATGAACATTTAACTAATTTACAGAGCTACAAGAAAAACCTATGCTACAGTGAACAACATTATACATGTACAATTTCATACACATCCAGGGATAGCTGTGAGAAAAACTTGTTCAAGTGAAATACTGAGGTAGGAGTGTGCTCATTTGTAGTTTGGACAGACACTGTCCCTTTGCTGCGTACCCTCTGTGCCCACATCCTCCCTGGCTCAGTGTTTTGTCAGACTTTTTAATCTTTGTTAATCTCACAGATGAAAAATCATTTCTATATAGTTTTAATTTGTGAGTAAGTTGTGTTTTTTTCTTGTTTGTGAGTCATTTTTATCATCTTTACTGTGAATACTTTGTTTATATCTTTTGACCTTGATTCTTTTGGATGGTTGATCTTTTCATATTGATATTTAGGAGCTTTTTATATATTAGAAAAATTGTCCATTTATTTGTGAAGATGAGTTGTAACCATTTTCCAAGTTTGCCACTTGTCTTTTGACTTTCTTTACGATGGCATTTTTTTCTAACAGAGATTTAAGAATTTTTATGTATCAAAATGTAATGTCTTTTTTTATTGCATCTAGGTTTTTTATTTTTTGTCCTAGTAAAAAGTTGTCTTTTCTTGTTTCTTGTACTTTAAATATAAAATCTTTATGCTTGGCGCCTATAGCTCAGGGTCTTGGGCGCCAGCCACATACATTGGAGCTGGTGGGTTTGAGTCCAGCCTGGGCCTGCTGAACAACAATGACAACTACAACCAAAAAATAGCCAGGCAATGTGGTGGGTGCCTGTAGTCCCAGCTACTTGGGAGGCTGAGGCAAGAGAATCGCTTAAGCCCAAGACTTAGAGGTTGCTGTGAGCTGTGACACCATGATACTCTACCAAGGGCAAGATAGTAAGGCTCTGTCTTAAAATAAATAAATCAATAAATCTTTGCTCTATCAGGAGCTTATACTGATGGAAGTTTGCAATACGGATTTGGCTTTTTTTTTTTTTTTTCAGTATGCTAGTCACTTGTCGCACCACTGTTTACTGGATAATCATCTTTTCTCAATAATTTAAAATCCTCCATCATGTACTGTATTTTCACATTTGCTTGTATTTTGAGACTTGTTTTTTCTCTTTTATTTTTTTATTTTTATGTATTTTTTTTTTTTTGAGACAGAGCCTCAAGCTGTCACCCTGGATAGAGTACTGTGGCATGGGAGCTCACAGCAACCTCCAACTCCTGGGCTCGAGTGAGTCTCCTGCCTCTGCCTCCCAAGTAGCTGGGACTACAGGCGCCCGCCACAATGCCAGGCCATTTTTTGGTTGCAGCTGTCATTGTTGTTTGGCGGGCCCGGGCTGGATTCGAACCTGCCAGCTCAGATGTACATGGCTGGCACCTTAGCCCGTTGAGCCATAGGCGCCGAGCCGTTTTTTCTCTTTTATTGATCTATTTGTCTGTTTATGCTCCAGAAACACACTGTTTTTATTATTACACCTTTATATTACATTTTGAAAATCTGTTAGGAATAATTCACTTTCATTGTGCTTTTCAGTGATTTTTTCAAGGCAGTTCTTACATGTTTATTTTTCCAAATGAACTTAAAAATTGGCTTGTTAGGATCTTTTTTAAAAATCCTTTTATTAGGCTCGGTGCCCATAGCTCAGTGAGTAGGGCACCAGCCACGTACACTGAAGGTGGAGGGTTCAAGCCCAGCCCGTACTTGCTAGACAACGACAACTGCAACCAACAAAATGACCAGGCGTTGTGACGGGCACCTGTGGTCCCAGCAATTCAGGAGGCTGAGGCAAAAGAATCGCTGGAGCCCAAGATTTTGAGGTCACTGTGAGCTGTGATGCCACGGCAGTCTTCCAAGGGCGCCATGGTAAGACTTTGTCTCAAAAAAAAAAAAAAATCCTTTTATTAATGGGTTTTATGCAACAAATCTGACGTGATTAGATTTGTGTTTTAGGGAGATTATTCTGACTATAGTGTGGAACTAGATCAGAGGAAATAAGATTAGAGACTAAAAGGTCAATTACAGAGTTATCACTCTGATCCAGAAGAGAATGGAGATGGGAAGCTGAGCATAGTAGTGAACTGAGAGGTGGTTAGAAGGTCAAAGTGGCCAGACTTGGTGGTAACTGAGATGGGCAGGGATGGGGGAGGAAGCATGAAGGATGACCCCAGACTTTTGTGTTGGGTACTTGGGTGGTACCATTCCTAGAGATTCAAAACACATGACATAGAACTGGTTTGGGAGAAAGTTGTCAATTATCTTCTAAATGTGCTAAGTTTGAAGTCCAAAGTTCTAGAGACATTTGGGCTGAGGTTCCTTGGAGAAGGCCAGCATTATAAGGGTGTCAGCAAGTTCAGGAACCTACAAAGAAGGCTGGAAAAAAACATTCAGAGAGGTGAGGGAACAGGAGAACATGGAGTCACAGGAGGCAGGAGAATGTTTTCAAAAGAGAGCAAGTTGTCCATAATTTCAAATATTTCCAAATAATTTAGTACTGGAAAAGTCCTTTCAAATTTAGTAGTTATCATGGTACATGGCAGAGGAGGGGCAGGGGGCTGAGGACTGGTGAGAGTTGAGGCGCCAGCTTCATCACACAACCTGGCCATAGAGGAGAGGGGCACAGGTGAGGAGCAGAGTGATGTAACAAGTTACATTTCTGAGCCCTCCCCCAGCTTTTCAAGGGGGGAGGCTGAACCAGTTCAAACCAAGGTGAGAAGAGCCCACAGCTGAGAGGAAAAAGCAATTTGGGACCCTGAGCACCAGGTAACACTGAAAAGGATATAAGGGCTTAGAGAAATTGGCCAGCGTGATCTGACTGGAGGAGAATAATCCAATTGGTGTTGGTATTTGTGCCATGACCGTTTTGACTTTTAATTTTGTTTAGTTTTCTAATATTTTTTGTTTGGCTATTTAGAGAAGGAACTTCTAAGAAATTGGAATCAGGCTTAGACAGTTAGTTGAAGACTAAGTTTAAAAAGCAAGGTACAGTGTATTAGTATGCTATCATTTGTGTGAGAAAGGAGGAACAGAAGTAATAGATATGCATATTTGCTCTACATAGGTTATCACTATTTGGAAGGATTTAGAAGAAGCCAATAATCTGCTTATCTGTTGTGAGCTAGAAACTGGGTGGAAAGGGAACAAAGGCTCGAGGTTCTTATCACTGTCCCATCATTTTTTGTTAAGAATATAAATATACTACGTATTCAAATAATTTAGTATAAGTTAGTTGGTTATCTTTAAAAGTGATGACTCCAGCAGGGACTAAATTTTCTTCATTACTAATGGCTGTAAGTCTGGGATTTGCTATCTGTATCTGAGAACCACTAGGAAGCCAGCTCTTGGCTTTATTTCTGTGAGGTATGGGTCTTTGCCCACACAGTCAGCCCTTCCTATCTGTGGGCTTCGCATCCATGGATTCAACCAGTTGCTAACTGAAAGTATTTGGAAAAAACATGTACTAAACACGTACAAATTTTTTTTCTAGTCATTATTCCCCAAACAATACAGTATAACAACTGTTTACATACATTTATATTGTATTTGGTACTATGATCAATTCTGAGATGATTTAAAAAGTATAAGGGAGGATGTGCATAGGTTATATGTGAAACTGCACCATTTTGTATCAGAGACTTGAATTAGGATTTCGTTGTCTGTGAGAGGTACTGGAATCTGTCTCCAAGGATGCTGCAACTACTGCGTTCCATTCTTCCTCACTGGGGATCAGCAGCCTCTGGGGGTGGGCAGTCCTATATTTGGGGCCCATGTGTCACAGCTTGACCACGGAGGCTGTGCGGCTGGCTTTCAAGGAAGGACGGGGTCAGGGAGAGTTGCTGTCCTGGCTCTCCCATTCCCTGCTGTGGCTCATCCCAGTGACAATCCTGCAACTTTCAGTCTCCCCATTACCATTGTAAATTATTTCTAGAAACTCTGCAAAATCTCAAATTTTTTCCTAAGAACAAACAAATAAAATATACAAGAAATCAAAAAAAAATTCTTGAAGCATTTCTCCATAAGTTTTACTGTGGTTTTAGAGCAAATGTCAGAGTGATTGCATTGATTAAACATTCTTTAGTTCTAACCTCTAATTTTATATTGAATGCAGATCGCACATCTCCACTAAGGAGCTTCAGAGGAAATACAAAAATCACCTCAAAACTTTGAAATCCTACAAAAGTAATCAAATTCACTGATGATTATTTCTCCTTATCCATTTTTTAAGGTATCAAGTAAAGTAAACCCCTAATTTGAGCAATATATTTAGTTAGGATTGTGTTAATGGTGCCTAATTCAAGTTCAAATTTCACTGATTAAAACTGTCAGCTGAACTGTATATATCTGTCTCCTGGAGATTGGGGAAGCTGGTTAATCACTGTCACCTTGCTGGGGTTCTCACTGGAACAAAGCTGAAGCTAGGTGATAGCTTTATTCCTTGGAATACCAGAGGCTGACCAGTAGGCAAAGTGGAAACTTGCAGATAGGAGTTTCTTCCCGTGGGTTTTTCTTTTTCTTTTTTTTTTTTTTTTGAGACACAGTCTTGGTTTGTCGCCCTCGGTAGAGTGCCCTGGTGTCACATAGCTCACAGCAGCCTCCAACTCCTGGGCTTAGGCAATTCTCTTGCCTCAGCCTCCTGAGTAGTTGGGACTACAGGCGCCTGCTACAACGCCCGACTATTTTTTTGTTGCAGTTTGGCTGGGGCTGAGTTTGAACCCGCCACCCTCGATATGTGGGGCCGGTGCCCTACCCACTGAGCCACAGGCACCGCCCTGGGTTTTTCTTTTTGACAGAAGGAATGCTAGACCACCTTAACACAGAGTGCCCAAGCAAGCAACCAGATGCAGTTGCAATTTTAATTCAAACTAAATGGAGAATCTGATTCCATGGACTAATTCTTCCACTTTTGGTAACTTGGTTCTTCATGGAGTCTACTGACCTCTCATCTGGGCCTTTCTCCATTACACGGCTTAAGAACACTTTATAGCTTAGCCTAAGGGAGAATATACCAGCAGCATGGCTGTATGAAAAAGTAGTGGCCTGCCTACTCCCATCTTCAGAAGGGTCTGGCAGTAGCTAGATAGCCACTGGTGAGTTTGTTGCCTGGCTGGCCTAACTCCTATCATGGCTCCTGAGTCCAGGCAGGATGGGCTGTGTGTGCCTGTTCATGACCAAGTAGGCAGATGAGGAAAGTACCCTATGTTCTTTTCAATCAAAACACAGGATATAAGGAAGTTTGAGGTTTTGAGTTTTTTTTTTTTTTTTAGACACAGAGTCTCAGTTTGTTGCCCTCGGTAGAGTGCTGTGATGTCACAGCTCACAGCAACCTCCAGCTCTTGGGCTTAGACAGTTCTCTTGCCTCAGCCTCCCAAGTAGCTGGGACTTACAGGCACCTGCCACAACACCCACCTTTTTTTGTTGTTGTTGCAGTTTGGTGGGGGCAGGGTTCGAACCCACCACCCTTGGTATATGGGGCCAGCACCCTACTCACTGAGCCACAGTCACCACCCCAAGGTTTTGAGATTTCTTTTAAAGACAGTCTCATTCTGTCATTCTGGGTAGGGTGCCCTGGTGTCAGCCTAGCTAACAGCAACCTCAAACTTCTGAGCTCTAGCCGTCCTCCCATCTCAGCCTCCTGAGTAGCTGGGACTACAGGCACCTGCCACCAGGCCCAGTTAATTTTTCTATTTGTAGTAGAGATGGGGCCTCACTTTTGCTCAGATTGGTCTTGACCTGAGATCAGCAATCCTCTAGTTTCAGCCTCCCAGATTGCTGGGATTACAGGCATGAGCCACTGCCCCTGGCTGTTGTTTTTCTTTTAAACTCATACTTTATTTAGAATTGCCATGTGTTATTCTATTTAACTAGATATTCCAGAATATTCCAGATTATTTTATTGTTTCTAGATATAATTTTCTCTTGTACTTTTTTCATTCTTTTGTGAAAGTAGATGCTTATTTTGTCTTTTAAAGATATCAATAGTGTGCAAAAAAAGTTTTATTTGTGGACTACATGGTAGAAAATTTGGCCTTCATCTCTTTCTCTCTCTTTCATTTTTTTTGGCATGTGTATAGAAGTTATTGGGTTGAAGCTGAAAAAAAGCACCTTAATTTGTTATACTGTCACAATTTTAATTAAAAAATTATACTTTTCTTTGCCTTTTTTTTTTTTTTTTTTTTTTTGAGACAGAGTCATACTGTGTTGCCCTCAGTAGAATGCCGTGGCGTCACCGCTCACAACAACCTCAAACCCTTGGGCTTAAGCGATTCTCTGCCCCAGCCTCCCAAGTAGCTGGGACTACAGGTACCCACCACAACACCCAGCTATTTTTTGGTTGTAGTTGTCCGGGCTGGGTTCAAACCCACCAGCTCTGGCGTATGTGGCTGGTGTCCTAGCTGCTGAGCTACAGGCGCTGAGCCTTTATTTGCAACTTAAAATATACCCAAAAGTAAAGAATATAATAAAGAACCCCCATATATTCATCGCCAGTTTCAGTATTTTCAACATTTTGCAACTTATTTCATCTATCTCCCCCCCCCTTGGTTTTTCTTTTTTAGTTCTAGATTACAAATCTCTCCTCCATTCAGTGAAGTATTTTACCAAGTTTAATCCCAGTGGTGAGCCTGGTACCCTGCAGAATGCATTGGGTCAGAGAGGAGGGACAGGCAGGCTTTGCGGGGCCATCTCTGACACCCACTGCCTAACGTGGTAAGAGGCTGGAAGTGGGATGCAGTAAGGCCTGGGCAGTGGGCCTTTCCCTCCTTGACCTGAAGTGCCTACCTGACCTTTCTGGCCTCCAGGGGTGCCTTTGGCTTTACTCTGTCAGGTAGGCTGCCCTGTCACTACTCAAGTCTTCGTCAGACAAAAACCAGGTCTCCCTTCCACGGTTCCTCCCCATCAGCATGAGAAAAAAGTCATCTTCCTCTGGAGGAGGCAAATGAACAAACCCAGCTGACCCAGAGGCATTTCTCCAGTCCTTGTCACATTAGCATTGAGGTTGACAGGGGACTAGATTCTGAAGGCCTTCACTACCAAACCCATCACACTGGCATAGGCGTGGGGACGGGACCAGACAACTTAAACTTCGGCTTCTGTGGGGGCTTGAGTAGCATTCTCTGGAAAGACAGAAAAATGCCTTTAGGTGCTTAGGTCTGTATGCCATGCCCATGGCCATCCTGAAGATTCAAAGTTGAAATTTTTCATTTTGTTATGGAAATTTGTGGCTAAGGAGAAAAGTAGAAAGAATAGAATAAGAAACTCCCATGTAACCATCACTGATTTTAATAATTATAAATATTTTGCCATGTAAGCTTTTTTCTTTTTTCTTTTTTTTTTTTTTAGAGACAGAGTCTCACTTTATCGCCCTTGGTAGAGTGCTGTGGTGTCACAGCTCACAGCAACCTCCAACTCCTGGGCTTAGGCGATTCTCTTGCCTCAGCCTCCCGAGAAGCTGGGACTACAGGCACCCACCACAATGCCCGGCTACTTTTTTGTTGCAGTTCGGCCAAGACTGGGTTTGAACCCACCACCCTCGGTATAGGGGACCGGCGCCCTACTCACTGAGCCACAGGTACTGCCCCTTTTTTTCTTTTTTTGAGACGGAATCTTACACTGTTACCCAGTCTAGTGTGCCCTGGTGTCACAGCTTACAGCAACCTCAAACTCTTGGGCTCAAGAGATCCTCTTGCCTCAGCCTCCCAAGTAGCTAGGACTACAGATGTGTGCTAGTTTTTCTATTTTTAGTAGAGATGGAGTCTCACTCTTGCTCAGGCTGGACTCAAACTTCTGAGCTCAGGTGATCCACCTGCCTCCCTCCCAGAGTGCTGGGATTACAGGCCATATTAACTTTTTGATCTGCCAGCCGAGCATGGTGGTGGCTCACACCTGTAATTTGAGCACTCTGGGTGGCTGAGGCAGGTAGAGTGCCTGAGCTCAGGAGTTCTAGACCAGCCTGAGCAAGAGGGAGACCCTGTCTTTACTAAAAACAGAAAAATTAGCCAGGCGTTATTGTGAGTGCCTGTAGTCCCAGCTACTCAGGAGGCTGAGGCAGGAGAATTGCACGAACCCAGGTTGCTGTGAGCTATAACGCCACGGCACTCTACCCAGGGTGACAAGACAAAAAAACAACAAAAAAACTTTCTGATCATGCATCCTAATAGTAAAAAGAGTTTTATATCGCCAATTTGCATATGTTTTTTGTTTATAAATTTATATACCATTCAACTGTTATATTAAGTACACAGAAAATAGAAAACCAAGTGGAAACAAAACTTCTGATGTTCTCTTCATACCCTATATTCATCCTGTACACTCCCTGGGGGCACACAGTCCACTTTGGACCCTAAATATTTAGAAACATATAATTCACCAAACATGGCGTGACAACCCAGCACGTGGCAGGCACCTGTGGGTGCTGGAGGGACCACTCCAGGCAGGGCAGGTGTCATCACTCACACCTGCTCAGTTGGGGTCAGGAGACTGTGAGGCAGTAACCTTTTCTCCTCCACTCCCTAATAAGCTGGAGCCCCAGCATGAGCTCTGGACCCTCTCTCAGGCACGTTTTGTGCTATGTTGTTGTCTCTTATTCTTGACTGACTGTTTTTCCGGGCCATTTGTGATCATTTCACTTGTTCTGATTTTGACGTTAGCTGCTTTAAAAAACAACCAAAATGTTTTATTTCTGTCATTTTCTGGCGTAATCTTTTAGCTTAGTTTATCTTATTACATTTATTTCCCTTTTATCTTTCACTTAAAAATGAGGATGGGAAGGGGAACACAAGGGGCACAGATGCAGTGGCTGGTGCTGGTGCTTCTCTTCATTTCTCACAACAGGCCGTGTTTGTTCTTTGGAGATGATTGCATCCCAAGTTCAGTTGGTCAAAAAGGCATAATTTCCATGTTTTTAAAAAAAACCAACAAAACAAACTTCCCATCCAGGTGGTTCTGGGGATCTAAGACTGGAACCACAAGCCGCAAAGACTGGGAAGTGCTGGCTGACAGCTGGGGAGCCTCACTGTGTACCCAGGACAGCAGGGAGTCTTGCAGGAGTGTTGAGAGCCGAGCAGCAGCAGCTCCACTAAGGGCACTGGAGGTGTGAGGATGGCAGGCAGGGAGGCTGCCTGGCAGCAGGCAGGTCTGACCCTGCAGATCCATAACATATATGGTATTTCGAACTTCTCTTTAAGTTTTTCTGTTTTCTTTTGGAGATGGTATAATAGAGTATTATCAGGTATGAAATCCTTTTTTATTCTGCCCAGTTTATATGGTAGGATTAAAATGATCCATTTGACCTCCAGGCAGTGAATTAATAGCATCTTCTTTGTTGTGGGCAGGTCTTCACTTCCCTGGTGGTGAGAGCTGGCATTGGCTGAAGGGCCTCCAGCTGTGTTCCCAGGAAGACACAGTTGTTCCTTTGTTATTCAGACTTGCCTTTTTCAAAAGAGGGAGCCTGTAACAACTTTCACTAACTATAGCCCTGCTGACCTCCTGGAATCTGTGTTTACCTCCTAAGTCTCCATTCCTCACCTATAGAAATTATTCCAATACTTGGGACTACTTTTCATGCATTTACCCAAATCAAAAGAAGCTGAAGAAAGACAAAACAGCATCACTGGGCTGGCAAGCTGGAGGTCTGGGCCAAGCATTAACTCCCCTGTCTATACCTTTCCTACCAGCTACACTTCCAACCAGTCTCCTGTCTGACTTCTTCAGCTTCATTAGGGAAGTGGAAACAGACACAAAACCCAAGAATATAGAGAAATTTATAATGATGGAGGTAGGATTTTAATTCTGTAGGAGGAAGCATAGTTTGGTCAGTAAATAGCTTTGGGACTTTTCGTTAAAATATTAAGTTAGATCCCTATCTCAAATGAGAGACTACTGGACCCAATACCAAGGTGGGTAATTTATATTAAGTACACAGAAAATTTCTATGGGGAGAATTTCTGAGGGGGGGAACATAAGAAGTTCTGTTTCCACTTAGTTTTCTATTTCTGTATATAGAAACATTTATATTTCTTAATATAAATGCCCACCTTGGTATTGGGCTGTTTATACTGTGAAACAGATATCTTAGCAGGGCAATTATGCTCTTAACTGAACCTTAGATCTCTGGTAGATTTACAAAAACATAATAAAATTTAATCTGGAATTTTTTTTTTTTTTAGTAGAGTGGGCAGAGTGTGGCATTGTAGCTCACAGCATCCTCAAACTCTTGAGCTCAAGTGATCCTCCTGCCTCAGCCTCTGAGTAGTTGGAACTACAGGTGCCTGTAACAATGCCTGGCTAGTTTTTCTATTTTTAGTAGAGATAAGGTCTTGATCTTATACAGGCTAGACTGAAACTCCAGAGCTCAAAGTTACCCACCTGTTTTGGCCTCCCAGAGTGCTAAGATTATAGGTGTGAGCCACTGCACCCAGCCTCTGGAAAATATTTATTTTTTAAATTTTGTTATTATTTATTTATTTTATGCCAAGTCTCACTCTGTTGCCCTGGGTAGAGTACCATGGAGTCATCATAGCTCACGGCAACTTCAAACTCCTGGGCTCAAGCAATCTTCCTTAGCCTCCCCAGTAGCTTGGATTTAGGGCTCTCCTTTGTAAAGATGAAAGGTTATGGTAATCTGGATTGAGACTTTTCAAAGGAAACATTTAAATGCTTAATCCTGGTCTTCTGCCTGTTTTAATATATTTTTAAAAACCTGTAGATGTAGAACTTCTTACAAGCATATTATATTTACTTTTATTAGCATTTAGAAACCCATATTTCACTTGAAGATATTTGCAAATTACATTTCTCCAGTTTTTAATGATGTTGCATGGAAATACAACTATATGCTAGAATTTATTTTTCTATTTTGAGGCAGAAGAAAAAGTGTATTCTGGTTGTTCTTATATGAAGAATATACTGTAGCATATATACTTTTAATAATGATAATCTCCCTGAGTTGATTATAAACAGCTCTCCAGCTCTCAAACTTCACCTCAGTTCCTGACTAAACAGGGGCTTGGTAGGAATCTGCTTATGGTTTACTAATAAAGTGAGAAAGATCTAGGGTTTCCAGTTAACCATAAACTTAATTGTATGCTGGCAGTGTGGTACACCTACTGTTAAGAGTTAGTGCAGATGTGATTTCTTTCATGTGAGCCTGGATGAGTTGCTGGGTTTTTTTCCTGGTCTTATTTTCTTCATCTGTAAAGTTGAAGAATTGGACCAAGTTGTCTTCCAGCTTAAAATTAGAAATAAAGCTGTAGAGGCTTCCGGAGCAAGATGGCGGCTGAAGAACAGCTTCCTTGCAACTGGGAACGGTGAGACTGGGGAGAGAAGACTTCGGGCATCTCTGGCTGGTGGGATCTGCCCAGAAACATCTCTTTGATGACACAGGGAGACAGCATGAGACTTCTGGACCCCCTGAGGAAGGCAAAAGCAGTGGAGATCTGTTTAAATATAATTTTCCATTGTTGCCTTTTTCAACAATTAGAACTTCATTTTTGCTAGTGTTTCTACCCCCATTAATTGTTTTTTTCCCCCAATTTTATCCCGTAAAGTTTTTGGTTTGCTTGTTTTGGTTTGATTCATTGCATTTTTGTCTTTCCTCTCTACTTGGTAGAGGTGGGATACTGTGTCCAAACAGGCTGGCAAAGAGCTGCTGACCTAACCACCCAGGGGGGGTTCTTAAGTTTGGGTCAAAGTACCCTACTGTACTCCTGTATTGCTCCCATCCCCATCTTTTTGTGCCTCTCTTCTTTTTGTCAATAGTTGCTTCTACCCACCCCCTCTCATTTCTCTTTTGTTCTTTCTTTTCTTTTTTTCTTTCTTTCTTTTTTCCCTTCTTGCTCTTCAATCTTCTTATCCTTCTGGTCCTGTACCAAAAGGACTAATCGAAACCCTAGTCCAGAGGCATGGCAACTTAAAGAGCAGGAGGAAGTGAAAGGAAAATTAGGGCAAGGAAACAGATAAAAGAAATCACTCACGAGGAAGAATCAGCAGAAAATTCCTGGCATCATGAAAAACCAGTCCAGAGCAACCCCCCCCCCCACCCAAGGGACTGTGAGGTAGCTACTGTAGAGGATTCCACCTATAAGGAAATGTTAGAAATGACAGAAAGGGAATTTAGAATACAGATGATGAAAACAATCAAGGAAATAAAGGAAACTGCTGATAAAG
>CAUYRH010085504.1:0-21028 GCA_963574655.1 Perodicticus potto
GCTGCAACCAAAAAATGGCCGGGCGTTGTGGTGGGCGCCTGTAGTCCCAGCTACTTGGGAGGCAGAGGCAAGAGACTCGCTTGAGCCCAGGAATTGGAGGTTGCTGTGAGCTGTGATGCCTCGGCACTCTATCTAGGGTGACAGCTTGAGGCTCTGTCTCAAAAAAAAACAAAACAAACAAACAAAAAAAAAAAAACAAAAGAAACCCAAACAGCTCACAGTCTCGCTGTGCCCAGTTGCAAGGAAGCTGTTACTCGGCCGCCATCTTGCCCCACCCCTGGGGGCAAGGGGTTTTGCAAAACCTGAAGCATATGAGACTCTCCTGGGGCACCTGACCATTGCACAACTTCACTACAGTCCTACTGAACCCGCATCTCCCAGGATACAGTTTTGAAGTCAGCTGATCTATAATGCTCAAGTGGTTGGAGAACAAAAATACAACATCCTTCTTGAGGGTTTGGGATATGTGACCTTGAGAACGGATGGAACCTCGGTTACCCACTATAACTCCATAAGCAACATCTCTCAGCATCAAAAGAAAAATCGACATTTTGTTCCTCATGTGGGAGTAAATGCTTTAGTCTCATCTGAACAAACAACTTCAACTTACTTATGCTACATTTTATAGAAAAATGTATTAAAAACATAAACAACAACAACAAAAAAATTTAAAAAGATTTTGCTTTCAAGGAATTGGTTTCAGGTATCTCAAAAGTTTATTTATGTAGAATATCTCATTTCTTTTTTTTTGGAGACAGAGTCTCACTTTGTTGCGCTGGGTACGGTGCCATGGTGTCATAGCTTTCAGCAACCTCAAACCCACAAACTCTTGGGCTCAAAGGATCCTCTGGTCTCAGCCTCTGGAGTAACCGGGACTACAGGTGCCCACCACAATGCCCAGCTATATTTAGAGACGGGGTCTCGCTCTTGCTCAGGCTGATCTCATATCCGTGAACTCAGTCAATCCACTGGCCTGGGCCTCCCAGAATACTAGGATTATAGGCCAGAGCCACCATGCCTGGCCGCGAACATCTCATTTCTAAGTAAATGAAATAAAAGTTTTATGCTCCAGGAAGGATATTGGAACCTTCACAACTTAAGTTTGGAGCCTATTATAGGCTGTGACGTATTGTTCACATCCATAATGTCGATCTTGCAGGGTTGGTGCAAGGCTTAAATGAGATGGGAAGTGTAGAGCTCTTCTTGGAGGGTCAAGCCCCGGCAACTGCTCAAAAGACTGTATTTTTTATTAGCCAAGTAATAACTAGAGTTATTCAGAAGACCAGATCAGATATTTTCTCTTGCTAGGAATACTTAGGTCTAAGTGTCTCAAATGGTACTTACTCATTATTTCGTGTTCCTGGAATATTGCCCCACTGGATGTATCTTCAATTTATTCTGCAGAAAGAACATGGAAGAGTTAAATACAGATACAACTTTTATGCCGTTTTGGAGTTTTTCCTCTTTGTTTAACATCAAAGAGGTCTGCAGTCCATTTTGCCAGTTTATACATATTGTTGTACTCAAAGAAGGGCTGGAGGAGCAGAGCTGGCTGCTTGATGAGCTGTGACTCCCTTCCAGGCTGGCTTCAGAGACCAAATGGATTCTACCCCTTTAAGGTTTTAATGATAAGGAGGGGACTAAGAAACTCCCTCCCTTTTCTAAGGAGACTTTGTGGAGGCTGATAATAAATCATTCGTTCCCTCTAAATGCACTCTGGCATTCACACAGGCACATACTCAGATGGTTCCCACTTGAAATTGCTCATCAAGTGCAAATAGCTCCCAGCCCCGGTGTCTGAGCTGTTCTCCAGCCTCTGCTGTGTGGAATGACGAGGCTTCAGCTTGAGACCAGCCCTGGGGACTTGTGGGTGTACAAAGCCTGTGCTGCCCAGGAAACAAAGTCAGGGAGCTCCTTTTGTCACCACCCCACCCTGTCTCCCTCCTCTGAAAGGCTGAATTTCTTGAGAAGAGAAAACCAGTCACATAAAGGAGGTGAGAGTTCAACCTGGTTGCCCACCCGTTACGCCGTCCCTGTGTTCCCCCTACAGCCCCCCCTCTCCTGGGGAAAGTTGCTTCCTGGTGTGGCCCATAAGGTTAGTGCAGCTATAGACGCTGCAGAGAAACAGCAGCAGAAGGAAGTTGCCCCTGGAGAGCTGGGCATGGTACACCCTGCCAAGTCTAACTCTGCTCCTCTTCCTCCTTCTACCTGGCCGCTGGACAGTCGTGGGTGCCACGTGGCCACTTCTGGCTTGTCTCGCTGTCCCTTGAGCTGGAGTCGTCTGGAGCCCGCCAGGCTCTCCTCCCCGTACAGGTGTGCAGCTGGGATAACCAATGATTAATGCCTGTGTCTGGCAGGGCCTTCGGGGTAATTTGATTTGCTTGATATCGGGAGTGATCGCCCTTCTTCCCATTCTCCTCCCTCTCTTTTCCTGAGTTTGTGGCAGTGTTTACCTTAGTTTGTGTTTTAAGTTGATGAATGACACTTGTTTCTGGAGTTCGTTTCCGCCCAAGTGTTAATTAAATGTTGTGATGGCTTCAGCAATTATGGATCTGGGTCTCTCTCCCTCATCTTACCTATGAAAAGTTATTCAGCGTTCAGAGCCATCTTCGATTTCCCTTTCTGTCCTCCCTGCTGTCAGACCTCAGTGCTGATGGGCCGGCAGGAGGGCCCCATCGCTGCAGCCATTACCCCTGGGTTTTATGGTCTGTGATGGCAAAAGCCACATCCTGCCTATGATAGAATCCATTAGGCTGAGAAGGGAACAGACTCCCAGAAAGATGAGCTTGTCCACTGGAGGACAGCTGTGTTGTGCCCTAGGTAATGGGACATTTGTAAAATAACCCCTCTAAGTAGACACAGTGGGCCCTTCGGGGGGCTCTGTCTCTATACGAGGTGGAAGCTGTGTTTGTTTTCTTTCCTTTTCTTTCTCCCTTTCTTGCTTGCTTTTTTTTTTTTCTTTCTTTCTAAAAGAGCTTTCTGGAGGAGGAAACGGCCTCTCTATGTTCCAACTGAAAGAATGCCCACACAGCGCAGACAGCAAGAGCAATGGATAATGGACTAGGAAATAGATGGACTAAACCAACCCTGGGTTACATTCTGCCTGCAAAGTTGAGATAAAATTAGAGCAAGCGTGTCTGGTTCAATTTATGATGGGACCACAGTTAGGTCCAAGAAGTAAAAGGAGCTTGCTCTGAGGCTGCAAAAATTGGCTAAGTTTCTTCAAGTCTGTTATCTAACTCCTTTTGTTTTGGTTTGCCTAACACCCTTATAGAAAACTCACAAGGAAGGAAGGAAGGTGTTCTGTATTGAAAGAGGAGAAAAATATCTTACTTTTAGGAAACTGCTGAGAAAAATTTCAGGCCCAAGTGGGTAAAGGGGTGACCTAGAAACACCTTTATGGTTTCAACATGAACTTATTAACATGGTGCTGGGTGTTTTGAGGATAAGAAATGATATGAGATGTAGCACTTACCTGCCCTGATGTCACTTCAAAACTCAGTTGGGGACAAGCCTAACACATTGAGAGGCAACATGGTGTTACCGAAAGAGAATGGGGTAGATACAGGTTTGTGGATTCTATTCCCTCCTCTGCTACTAATGAGTGCTGGGACCTCAGGCAAGTAATCGTTCAGGCCCGGTTTCCTTGCTTCAAATTAAGGGAGTCTAATGAAATAATCTCTTAAAGTTCCTTAGAGCTTTAATCTTCTGAATCTAATTAACAACAGTGTAGATCCATTGTATAACCAAGCAATAAAGGGACCGATGCCGAGGATGAATGCTGAAGAAAGGCTGCTTGTCATTGTGAATGGCAATGGCTTCAGGAAGGACCAGTGAGGAGCTGAGGCTTGGGTTGGACTTCGAAAGCTGAGCGGGAGTTCCAGAAGAGAGTAATTGCCAGGTGTCTTAGGAGAACAGGAATAGGCCAAAGAGCTAGAGCAGTTTGTAGAGGTGGTAGGGAGAGGGAAGTTGGGACACTGGTCTGGGGCCTGATCAGAGGGGTATTAAATTCTGGCCTAAAGAGTTTTAAAACTTGAGTTTGTTTACTATCTCCAGGAATTTTCCAGCCCTGAGAGAGACAATACCTCCAGGGTCATCAAGGCCCCAGATGTCAAAGCATCAGGATATACACAATAACAAATAATACATGTTTAATATAGAAAGAGTTCTCGGCTCACATTTCCAGAACTTTGCTATTCCCTCATCAAGAACTATAGTTTATTTCCTTTCAATGAGAAATTTGGGAGGACCTTTGTGACTACCTTGATGAATGTGAAGCAAATTTAACATTGCCTGACTTCTGAGGCTAGGTTATAAAAGGTGATACGGCTTGTACTTGGCTCTTTTTCTGTTAGGACACTTGGCCTTGGAACTTAGCCACCATATTGTGAGGAAGCCCAGCCACATGAAGAGGCGACATGCCTTTTTTCTGGCCAAGAGCACCAGCTGCATCAAGCCCCAGGCATGTGAGTAAAAGTGGCTTTAGATCCAGCCTTCGAACCACTTGGACTGATACCGAGTAGAACAAGAAAAGCTGTCCTCGCTGAGCCTGCCCAAATTGTTGATTTATGAACAAAATATATGGTGTCATTGTTTTAAGCCTAGTCTTGGGCTGGCGATTACATAGCAGATAACCCATACATAGGATAAGATGATGCTGGCAGTGAATGTGTGTGTGTGTGTGTGTGGGAAATCCATGGGACATTTTGGGTACACATGGGGAAAGTTTTGCACATGATTGGGGACAGGCCAGAAAAGCCATTTCCACCTGGCACAGTGGCTCACACTTGTAAGCCCAGCATTTTGGGAGGCCAAGGCAGGAGGATTATTTCAGGCCAGGAGCTCAGGACCAGCCTAGGCAACATAGTGAAACCCTATCTGTATAAAAAATAAAAAACTTAGGGGGACATGGTGGCATATACCTGTAATCCCAGCTATTTGAGAGGATGAGGCAGGAAGTTACAGTGAGCTATGATGAGGCCACTATAGTCTGGATGAAGGAGTGAGAACTTGTGCTTAAAAAAAAAAAAATAGAAAAAGAAAAAGAAAAAAAGCTGTGTCAGAGGTAATAAAAAACCAATTTTGCGAACTTGCTTCATGCCCAGGCAGTACTTTAAACACCTTGTATATGTTAATTTATTGAATCTTCACAGTAACTCTGAGACGTCAGTACAATCTCTCCTCAGGGTGAGGAAACTAAGCTCAGGAAAGCTCAGAAACACAGCTAAAGGGGAGTATAGAACTGGAATTTCAATCAAGTAGCCTGACTTCCAAGTGCATGCTTTTAACTGCTAAATTATGTTGGTTTATTCATTTAACAGCCTCTTTCTTTATCACAAGAATAACAGGGACCATTCATTTACTCATTCAGAAAACATTTATTGAGCAATGATGAGTGAGCTGATTTTGAAGAATGAAGAAGGGTTAAAAGGTATACCCCAGGATGATAATAATGTTCTTAGGAGATAAAAATGTGAGAGAACCTGGCACATTTTATTTTCACTGCTTTATTTTGAAATAATGATAGAGTTACAGGATGCTTTAAAAAATATATATGGGGAAGGTGCGGGACACGCCTAAGCCCTTCTCTCCCTATGTTAGCATGGCGCGTAACCATAGTACAAGAGCAACACCATGGCATTGACGTTGGCATGAATACAAAACGTATTCAGTCTTCATCAGTTGTGAATGCATTTGTACGCACGCCTGCCCTATATGTTACAGCTTTGTGTAACTATCACGAAAAACTGTTGGTCACTACAGGCCTGACACTTTAGTGTGACTGTGGCACAGAATTGGAATAAAATGATGAACCTGCGAGAAAAGCCAGCAGAGGCCCTGTCCCGGAGGACTTCAATACCTTAGGGGTTGACTTTTGTACTCAAAGTTTTAAGCAGTAATAAGGGTTAAAATGGATGTATTATTAGGTTCGGCGCCTGTGGCTCAATGGGCTAAGGTGCCAGCCACGTACACCTGAGCTGGCAGGTTCGAATCCAGCCCGGGCCTGCCAAACAACAATGATGGCTGCAACCAAAAAATGGCTGGGTGTTGTGGCGGGCACCTGTAGTCCCAGCTACTTGGGAGGTGGAGGCAGGAGACTCGCTTGAGCCCAGGAATTGGAGGTTGCTGTGAGCTGTGATGCTATGGCACTCTATCCAGGGGGACAGCTTGAGGCTCTGTCTCAAAAAAAAAAAAATGGATATATTATTAGAGATAGCCAGAAGAGTGCCTTGAACTCACCTGGCTATGACCTCTGTTAGGACCTCCCTTACGAGTAGAGGGAAGAGAGTGGACTGTGGTGTCCCTGTGTGGACATGGGATTGGTCATACTGTCCTGCGACTGCCAATCTTCCACTGCTGCTTCTGCTTGGTCACTCTCTCCTGAGCTGTCCTCTGACCCCCCACTTACTGGCTCTGCTATTTCCTCCACTCCACCACCCTCTGGCCCATCTCACATGGGGAACAACTGCACGGGATTATTGAGTTTGGGCTTTTTATATAAATAAGGAATGAAATATGGAGACCTTTACAGTTTGTCTAATTTTCTTCCTGTCGTCAAAGCAAAGTGTTATGAAGAGTAAGTCATTTTGCAGTTGCTGCAGCTGCTGCTGAATATAGATTGGAAAAATGATTCACTTGAGCAAAGTGGTGATCAGATAAATCCCACAAATTTGTCTCTTAAAAAAATGTATTGGGCTTAGCGCCTGTAGCTCAGCGGATAGGGCACCAGCCACATACACCAAAGGCGGTGGGTTCGAGCCCAGCCCAGGCCTGCCAAACAAAAATGACAGCTATAACCAAAAAATTACTGGGCGTTGTGGCAGGTGCCTGTAGTCCCAGCTACTTGGGGGCTTAAGCCTAAGAGTTGGAGGTTGCTGTGAGCTGTGAAGCCACGGCACTCCACCGAGGGCAACATAGTGAGACTCTGTCTCAAAAAAAAAAAAAGGCTCAGCACCTATGGCTCTAGCGGCTAAGGCACCAGCCACGTACACCTGAGCTGGCGGGTTTGAATCCATCCTGGGCCCGCCAAACAACAATGATGGCTGCAACCAAAAAAAAATGGCCGGGCGTTGTGGCGGGCGCCTGTAGTCCCAGCTACTTGGGAGGCGGAGGCAGGAGACTTGCTTGAGCCCAGGAGTTGGAGATTGCTGTGAGCTGTGATGACATGGCACTCTATCCAGGGTGACAGTTTGAGGCTCTGTCTCCAAAAAAAAAGTGTTGGCTAGAGAAAGCAAGGGTTGTCAGCCACCTAGTTCTTGAGGTGGTGGGGCAAGAGACCCTGGCTTCATTTGGGAGGAGTTTCATCTGCTTCTGTCCACCACCTTAAGAGAATCCTTGGGATAATATGAATTATGGAGGCATTCAGTTCTTTAGCATCTGATAAAACTCTTTCCTTTCTCGAGATCTCATCTAATCCTACAAACAACATTGTGAGGTGGGTAGGGCACAGTAGGGGTTATATTATCTCCAGTTTATGAATAAAGACAATGAGAGATCAGCTTACAACTGTACAGCTGATAAGAAGAGGGGACATCTCTCCACCTCTAAATTTGCACGACAGCCAGTGCTTTTTGGATGATGCATGTGAATTTATGTGGTCCAACTGATTTTCAGGTCAAGAGCTACACTTCGAAGAAAAGTGGGGAAAGTCAGTTGCCTTTGTGTCAAGGACAGGGCAGGGTGGTTTAGGTTTGTTATCTTACCTAAGCCAAGACTTAAGAACACCAGAACCTGAAACAAAAATAAAAGCCCTCTCTAGGGCTGGCTTTCCAGAATGTGACAGATGAGCACAGTTGGTTTTGGTGGCCTGGGCTTCCCTTTCACTAAGTCTTCCTTCTTCTTCTATTTTATTATCCAGCTCCCTCTCAGAGATAGAAGTTCCATCTTTGCTGTTGTTTATTAAGTCAGGGCTAGGGCTAGGATCTAGGCCAGTTGTTGCATGACCGTGGCCTGCGTTTCTGCAGTCTTCTTCAGCCCAAGGTAGATGAGAGGGTCTCTGCTACTGCAGTCACTCAAATGTCTCAGGCCATTGTTTTTATTTTTATTTATTTATTTATTTATTTTTGAGACAGAGCCTCAAGCTGTCACCCTGGATAGAGTTGCTGTGGCATCACAGCTTATAGCAACCTCCAGTTCCTGGGCTCAAGCGAGTCTCCTGCCTCCGCCTCCCAAGTAGCTGGGACTACAGGTGCCCGCCACAACGCCCAGCCATTTTTTGGTTGCAGCCGTCATTGTTTGGCAGGCCCGGGCTGGATTCGAACCCACCAGCTCAGGTGTACATGGCTAGCGCCTTAGCCCGTTGAGCCACTACGAAAGTTTTGAGACAGACTGTGTAATGGCCTATTTCACTTAAAAAAAAAAAAAAGACTCAACAGCGTCCTTTCTGATTTACTCCTGCAAGTTGCAACTTGCTTAGCTTATTCATATTGATGGACGGGCTTTGGCTGCATCTCCAAAGATTTTATGGTTCTTGACTTTTGTGTATCTCAAAACTTAATGACTCATAAAAATTCCTGGTTTTGAGTGGCACCTATGGCTAAGTGGGTAGAGCGCTAGCCGCATATACTAAGGGTTTCAGGTTTAAACCCAGGCCCCGGCCAAACTGCAACCAAAAAAAAAAATATATATACACACACACACACATACATGATATATATGTGTGTATATATATATATACATACATATATATCATGGGTTTAAAAAAAAAAAGCCAGGTGCAGTGGTTTACGCCTGTAAATCCTAGCGCTCTGGGAGACCAGAGGCAGGGAGATTGCTTGAGCTCACAAGTTCAAGACCAGCGTGAGCAAGAGTGAGACCCCCATCTCTAAAAAGAAAAAAAGAAACCCAGGCGGCGCCTGTGACTCAGTCGGTAGCGCACCGGCCCCATATACTAAGGGTGGTGGGTTCAAACCCGGCCCCGGCCAAACAGCAACAACAACAAAAAAATAGCTGGGCATTTTGGCAGACACCTGTAGTCCCAGCTACTTGGGAGGCTGAGGCAAGAGAATTGCCTAAGCCTAGGAGTTGGAGGTTGCTGTGAGCTGTGACTCCACAGCACTCTACCGAGGGCAACAAAAGTGAGACTCTATCTCCAAAGATAAAGAAACAAGAAACCCAAGACCAGGCACGGTGGCATAGACCTGTAATCCTAGCACTCTGGGAGACCAAGGCAGGTGGATCACCCGATCTCAGATGTTCAAGATCAGCCTGAGCAAAAGCAAGACCTCATCTCTACTAAAAAGAAAAGCTAGCTGGGGATTGTGGTGGGTGTCTATAGTCCTAGCTACTTGGGAAGATGAAGCAGGAGATCATTTCAACCCACGGGTTTGAAGTTGCTATAAGCTATGCTGATGCCAACGCACTCTACCTGGGCAACAGAGACTCTGTCTCCAAGAAGAAAATTAAATTCATAAATTTTTTGCCTAGAATAGTAAAAAAAAAAAAAAAAAGACATTCAACTTACTAAGATCAGAAAAAAAAAGAAGGGATATTATTACCAACCTTATAGAAATAAAATGACTGTAAGGGGATACCGTGGACAACTTTATGCCAATAAATTAAGACAGTCTAGATGAAATGGACAAATTTTTAAAAAGACACAACCAACGAAATATACTAAAAAAAATAGTAAATCATCTAAAGACTGACAAACAGATTGATAACAGATTGAATTCATAATCAAAAAATTCTCCAAAGAAAAGACTAGAACCAGATTACTAGTAAATTGTACTAAATAAGTGGAGAAAAATTGAAGAAGAACATCTCCCAACTCACTCTATGAAGCCAGTCTTACCATGATATCAACACCAGATAAAGATACTACAATAAAAGAAAACCACAAGTTCTTCTTTACAGGGTAGGTACAATGGCTCATGCCTATAATCCTAGCAATTTGGTAGGCTGAAGTGGGAGGATTACTTGAGGCCAGGAGCTGGTGATCAGCAAGGGCACATGCCTGTAATCCCAGCTAATTAGGAGGCTGAGGCAGGAGTTTCAAGGTCACAGTGAACCATGATGATGCCACTGCTCTCTAGCCCAGGCAAAAGACCTTGTCTCAGAAGAAAAAAAAAAGTGTAAATTAAAACCACAAAGTCAATTTATGTCTACTAAAATGGCAAAAATTAAAGACTTAAAAAATGAAATGGTCATGAGAATGCAGAACAATGAGAGCTTTTACACTGAATTGATGAAAACATAAATTTTGGTAAAGTTGATCAATTTCTAACCTACACCTAACTCTTTGACCTAGTAATTTCACTTCTAAGTTCTTATCCACAAGAAATGGTTTTGCAAAAATATTCCTGGTGTCCTTATTCACAGTAAGACCAAAGTGGAAATAACAAAAATGCTCAACAGAAAGTTGACTTACTGTGGTGTTTTCATACAATAGAGCTAATCAGTCCCAGAAAAGAAAAGGTGATGTCAAGATGAAATAATCCCACAGACAAGCTGAACAATGGCAGATACAAAAGAATACATACTTGATACCATCAATAAGAAATTTTATCAAAGACAAAAATAATTTAGAGAAATAAATCAGAAAAGAAGTTTCCTTACGAAAAGAAAATATAACTAATCAGTGTCAGAAAGGAAAAAGTGGTATCAAGAGATACAGTATGGACCTATTTGCCAAAATTTTATAGCTAAGATCTGCGCTAAACTTTACAGCTAAGATTTTTTTTTTTTTAAAGAGACAGAGTCTCACTTTGTCACCCTCAGAAGAATGCCCTGGCATTAACAGCTCACAGCAACCTCCAGCTTAGGCGATTCTCTTCTCACCTGAGCTGGCAGGTTCGAATCCTGCCCAGGCCCGCCAAACAACAGTGACGGCTGCAACCAAAAAAATGGACGGGCGTTGTGGCGGCGGCCTGTAGTCCCAGTTACTTGGGAGGCAGAGGCAGGAGACTCGCTTGAGCCCAGGAATTGGAGGTTGCTGTTAGCTGTGATGCCATAGCACTCTATCCAGGGTCACAGCTTGAGGCTCTCAAAAAAAAAATTTTTTTTTTACCAAAGTACATTACTTAAATATTAATTTTGTAATTCAACTTGTCAATATGTTGTTTTAGGATATTGCATCCTCATCTATAAGTGAAACATGTTTACATGTTTTTTAATTCAACTTGTCAATATGTTGTTTAGGATACTGTATCCTCATCTATAAGTGAGACATGTAATTTCCGTTTATAACAATATATTTTCTCCAATTTCAATATCAGGTGTATCCGGATCAAGTAGAATGATATTGAAATATTTCTTCTTTTTGCAGTTTGGCCGGGCCGGGTTTGAACCCACCACCCTCGGTATATGGGGCCGGCACCCTACTCACTGAGCCAGAGGCGCCGCCCAAGATAATTTCTTTCTTTCTTTTTTTTTTTTTTTGTAGAGACAGTCTCACTCCATGGCCCTAGGCAGAGTGCCGTGGTGTCACACAGCTCACAGCAACCTCCAGCTCTTGGGCTTAGGCAATTCTCTTGCCTCAGTCTTCCGAGTAGCTGGGACTACAGGAGCCTGCCACAACACCTGGCTATTTTTTTGGTTTGTTTTGCAGTTCAGACCAGTTTGAACCCGCCATTTGAACCCACCACCCTCGGTATATGGGGCCGGTGCCCTACTCACTGAACCACAGGCGCCACCCACCAAGATAATTTCTTTCTTTCTTTTTTTTTTTTTTTTTGAGACAAAGCCTCAAGCTGTCACCCTGCTCTGGGCTCAAGCGAGTCTCTTGCCTCCGCCTCCCAAGTAGCTGGGACTACAGGCGCCCGCCACAACACCTGGCCATTTTCTGGTTGCAGCCGTCATTGTTGTTTGGCGGGCCTGGGCTGGATTCGAACCCGCCAGCTCAGGTGTACATGGCTGGTGCCTTAGCCTGTTCAGCCACAGGCACTGAGCCCCAAGATAATTTCTTAAAAGAGAATTTATTAGGTCAAAGATGGCTGACATTTGGTAGTATGCTTTCTAGACAAGTAGTTTCAACTAGAAGTACATAAAGAGTGCTTATGTAACTGAATTTCCCTCTTCAGTATTTTTCATTTCTAAAATGATTACTAATTCTTAAGTTTAAAAATCTAGTAAAACTATATAATTTAGACAGGCTACCTCTGGTTCCCATTTTAATGCTGAAAAACAACCTTAATTCAATATCCCCTACCAAAGCAGAAACATATCAGGCAGCAATCCCAAAGAAAGGTAACTGAAAATCTGTTTGAATATTTACAGAGACATGAAGCTCATTACTTCACAGTGCAAACATTAAAACATATCAAATGAGGCTGGGAGTAGTGGCTCACTCCTGTAATCCTAGCATTCGGGGAGGCCAAGGTCAGAGGATCCCTTGAGGCCAAGAGTTCAAAACCAGGTTGGACACCTGTAGTCCAGTGGTTAGGGTGCCAGCCACATGCACTGGGGCTGTTGAGTTCAAAGCCAGCCTGGGCCTGCTGCTGTGACACCACGGCACTCTATCAAGGGCAGTAAAGTTAGACTCTGTCTCTAACAAAAAAAAGTCATTTTAACAAACAGATGTCTTTTTTTTAGATAAAAGAAATACAAGAACTTTTTTGATTGATATGATTACCTTATGTTTGTAAGGAAAGTCTGAGTTGTAATTGAGTCCATCACCCAGGAAGTGTGTCCCTACATTGTACTTATTTTGTGGGATCTTGCAGAACCTCCTCCCCCTAGATGTCATCTATTAAATGTTCCGAGCAAAGCGGTATTGTAAATGCTAATACATTTCGACCATATAAAGTACCTATTATTTCTGTTTTACAAAAGAGACAATGAGGTTGAGGAGGTGGCAGAAGCATTTTAAGTAACAATTTTTGGAAAATATCATATAAATTTAGCCAGGCATTGTGGTGGGCACCTGCAGACTCAGCTACTTGGGAGGCTGAGGCAAGAGAATCACTTAAGCCCAAGAGTTTGAAGTTGTTATACTATGTGATGCCACAGCACTCTACCCAGGGCAACATAGTGAGACTCTGTCTCAAAAAAAAAAAAAAAAAAGAAAAAAAGAAAGGGCGGCGCCTGTGGCTCATCAAGTAGGGCGCCAGCCCCATATACCGAAGGTGGCGGGTTCAAACCCGGGCTCAGCCGGACTGCAAAACAGAAAAATAGCCGGGCATTGTGGTGGGCGCCTGTAGTCCCAGCTACTTGGGAGGCTGAGGCAAGAGAATTGCCTAAGCCCAGGAGTTGGAGTTTGCTGTGAGCTGTGTGCCGCCACAGCACTCTACCGAGGGCAATAAAGTAAGACTCTTGTCTCTACAAAAGAAAAAAAAAAAAAAAAGAAAGAAATATCATATAAATAACCTGCAGGATGAAGAGTATATTTCTCACCAATAAAATATTTTAACTAATTAAAATCACCAAAAATTCCAATTTCCTATTACTCTATAATATATAATACGTATTGTTCTTGTTTTTTTGAAAGAGAGTTTCACTCTGTTCCCCCAGGCTACAGTGCCTTGGAGTCATAGCTCACAGGAACCTCAAATTCCTAGGCTCAAATGATCCTCTTGTCTCAGGTTCCTCAGTAGCTGGGACTATAGCCATAGGCCAACATGTCCCATTAATTTTTCTATTTCTTAGTAGAGCCAGGATCTCACTCTTGCTCAGACTAGTCTTGAACTCCTGAGCTCAAGCAAGGAGCATCCACCCACCTTGGCCTCGCAGAGTGCTAGAATTATAGGTGTGAGTGATCAGCTCAGACTACACGCTAATATTTTTTAAATCTGCTTTTTGCCCAAATAGTCCACAGGAATGAGTGATTTTTATGCACAATTTCTGGCTGTACAAAACCTTCAAAATAAGGTCAACCTGTAAAAACTGTATATACTAACTGGTTGCTAGGAGCTCAAAATTAAACTTCGTATAAAAACAATGTTACAAATAAGAGTAGGCGTTCCAGAGCAGTTTCTATGGTAGTTAACCCAATATAACTGAATTTAAAAATCTAGAATGTAACCCATTCTACAAATAATGCAGAAAACTACATTCCATATCTCAACACCAGACCTATCTGTACCCCATTAAAGGTATAGATACCTGGTTCTGGGAAAACTGAGTATCTAAATGCAAAAACAAAAAAAAAAACCTTATCTTACACTATTATCAACATTAACTCAAAATGGAACAAAAGCCTTAATTTTAAGAGCTAAAGTATAAAACTCTTAGAAGAAAACATACAGAGAAAGCGCATGACATTTGGCAACGGTTTCTTGAATATGACACCAAAAGCACAAGCAAGAAAAAAATGGATAAACTGGGCTCGGCGCCTGTGGCTCAACGGGCTAAGGGGCCAGCCACGTACACCTGAGCTGGCGGGTTCGAATCCAGCCCGGGGCCTGCCAAACAACGAGGGCTGCAACCAAAAAATGGCTGGGCGTTGTGGCGGGCGCCTGTAGTCCCAGCTACTTGGACTGGGACTACTTGGAGGTGGAGGCAGAAGACTCGCTTGAGCCCAGGAACTGGAGGTTGCTGTGAGCTGTGATGCTACGGCACTCTATCCAGGGCGACAGCTTGAGGCTCTGTCTCAAAAAAAACCGGATAAACTGGACATAAAAATTAAAAACTTTTGTGTATCAAAGGGCACTATCAACAGAAGAAGGCAACCCACGGAATGACAGAAAATATTTGCATACATTTCATACATTTGCATAAATATCATACATTTCATATGATATTTGCATAAATATCATACATTTCATAAGGAGTTGATACCCAGAATATATAAAGAATTCCCACAATCAGGGCAGCACCCGTAGCTCAGGGGATAGGGCACTAGCCACCTATACCGAGGTTGGCGGGTTCGAACCCGACCCAGTCAGCCAAAAACAACAACTGCAACAACTACTAAAAAAGATAGCTGGGCCTTGTGGTGGACGCCTATAATCCCAGCTACTTGGGAATCTGAGGCAAGAGAATTGCTCAAACTTTTTGCAAGTGTTTGAGGTTACTGAGCTGTGATGCCACAGCACTCTACCCAGAGTGACAACTTAAGACTGTCTCAAAATAAAAAATGAATTCCCATAATCAATTGCTCTGCTGGATTCAGTGTTTCACACTTGTAATCCTAATACTCTGGGAGGCTGAGGCAGGTGAACTGCTTGAGCTCAGGAGCTCAAGACTAGCCCGAGCAAAAGGAAGACCTCATCTCTACTAAAAGGAGAAAAACCAGCCAGGTGTGGTGGCAGGTGCCTGTAGTCCCAGCTACTTGGGAGGCTGAGACAAAAAGATTGCTCAAGCCCAAGAATTTGAGGTTGCTGTGAGCTATGACACCAGGGCACTCTACCCAGGGTGAGAGAATAAGATTCTGTCTCAAAGAAAGAAGAAAAAAAAAACAAAAAACAAAAGAAGAGCTGTCTAATCAGAAACAACAAAAAAAAATTCAAAAATGGGCAAAGGATACTTGGGCATTGTAGAGGACGTCTGTAGTCCCAGCTACTTGGGAGGCGAAGGCAAGAGAATCGCTTAAGCCCAACAGTTTGAGGTTGCTGTGAGCTATGATGCCACAACACTCTACTGAGGGTGACAAAGTGAGACTGTCTCAAAAAAAAAAAAAAAAATTGCTAGCAAGTTGGCTGGCTGATCAAAAGAGCTAAATCCTCTAATTCCCATTATTTCTCCTTAATATGTTACTTACCCTCTTTTTAATTTCCTTTCACTAAGTCATCTGCGACTGAAAGCTTTGCAGGTAGCAATAGTGCGTGCATTTCTTCAAAGAGCATATACAAATGGACAATAATCACACGAAAACACACGACATCACTAATCATTAGGGAAATGCAAATTAAAACCACAATGAGATACAATTTCATACTCATTAGGATGACTGTTATTCCAAAAACACAGAAAAGAAGTGCTGAGGAGAAAGAATACGAAGAAATCAGAAGCCTTATGCACTGCTGGTGAGAAGGTAGTGTAGCTGCTATGAAAAATGATATAATAGTTCCTCAAAAAACTAAATGCAGAATTACAATATGACCCAGCAATTCTACTTCTAGATAACCCACAAACATTAAAAGTAGAAACACAAAACAGCACAACCCACATTCACAGCAGTATTATTCACAATAGCTAAAAGGTGGAAGCAACCTATGTGTCTATCATTGGATGAATGGATAAACAAAAGGTGGTGCATACATACAATTCAATAGCATTCAGCATCAAAAACAAAGGAAATTCTGACATATAATATGGAAACCCTGAAGTTTGACTGTCCCCCACCAAATTACATATATACATATATATAAACCTTGAGGACTGTTTAATGCATATGGAATTTCAATTTGAGAAGATGAAAAAGATTGTAAAGATGGATGGCACTGGGTTACGAACAAGGTGAATGTACTTACTGCCATTGAACTACATACTTAAAAATAATAAAAATGATAAATTTTGTTACGTATACTTTAATGCTTAAAAAAAAGCTAAAGATCTTCATTTAATCCAAAGGTTTTCAATAGAGTGAAAGATAAGGATTCTGGAATAGGAAAACAAAATCTCTTCTACTTTTTTCTAATAAACACAAGAGGCAGAATATAGCAGGGAATAGAAGAAAAGAACAGGAAAAGGGACAAGTAAAATCTGCCCTCCTAACCCACCTTTTTAGTAATTACTTCTTTTTGCAATATGACAAAATATCTGTAGACCAAAAAAAAAAAGCAATGGTCAGGTACATGAAATACTGAAACATGTAATCTTAACTCTGCATTTAAAAAATCCACAACATACCTTTTTCTGGGCACTTCATAAAAAGAAATAGAATCTGGGAGAATAAGCAAGGATGGTAGAAAGAGAGAATGGAAAAAAAGATGACAAAAATTGTAGAGGAGCTGATCACAAGACAGTCTTGGGGGAACCACAGTATTTAGGGAAGAAGAAGAGGCAACCCAGAGCCAGTTGGAGAATTATGCTTTTTTTGCTATCATTCTAGCCAACATGAACCCTTTCTTTCGTTCTAAATCAGTGGTTCTCTACCCTCCTAATGCCGTGACCCTTTAATATAGTTCCTCATGTTGTAGTGATTCCCAGCCATAAAATTATTTTCGTTGCTACTTTGTAACTGTAATTTTGCTACTGTTATGAAACATAATGTAAATATTTGATATGCAGGATGTATTTAGCCGGCCCAAAGGGGTCACAACCCACAGGTTGAGAACCGTTGGTCTAAACCAAGGAAAAGGCAACCTGAGGGAAAAGAAGTCAACGAATTACAAACCATAGTCCGAGAAAAAGAGGACAGTGTGTTTCCATGACCAACTGGAGTTCTGCCTAGAGATCCATTCTCATAAATTAATTGGGTTCTACTCAGGCTAAAGAAAGCTGAGAAGAATGCCGCCATCAGCCTAATAAGAAAAAAACTGGATAAATGACAAAATTAAACCGTTTTTGAAGCCATTAAAAAGCTGATGACTCAGGGCAACAAGGCAACCTCGAATCCAAGAAAAGACAACCGCCTTCCTTGTAGGGACAGGCTGCAAGCACTGGCTCACTTGTGGCACAGCAAGGGAAAAACAAAGATTCTCTAAAAGCAGGTTAAAAATACTTGTCTAAAATTGTTAATAAATTGCTACAGGCAAAGAGTGAGGGTCAGCATGCGTGGTGTTATCCGTGAGAGTCACAGGCTCAATGGGAATTCAAACCTATTTGCAAGACCTTTGCCAGACCTCCACCAGGTGCACACACTATGATGGGAACACTAAACTGGAGCTTCCTCCGGGCTGGAAGGAAGTAGCTTCTATGATAGGAAATATACAAAGCCCCGAAGAAACAAAAGTTTGAAGGCACTGTGGGAACAGCAAGCCCAGTCACCCTCAGGGCACAAGTGAAGATGTGATTAAGGAGGGGGCAAAGTATGAAAGAAATAACACTCCACTAAGAGCCAAAGGGCAAGAAACAGTCTTGGGCTCGGTGCCCATAGCACATACACTGGGGCTGGAGGGTTTGAACCCAGCCAGGGTCACTAAACAACAATGACAACTGCAACAAAAAATAGCCGAGCTTTGTGGCAGGCGTCTATGGTCCCAGCTACTTGGGAGGCTGAGGCAAGAGACTCGCTTAATTGCTTGGTGCCTGTGGCTCAAGCGGCTAAGGCACCAACCACATACACCTAAGCTGGCGGGTTTGAATCCAGCCCAGGCCCGCCAAACAACAATGACGGCTGCAAACAAAAAAAAGCCGGGCATTGTGGCGGGTACCTGTGGTCCCAGCTACTTGGGAGGCTGAGGCAAGAGGATCACTTGAGCCCAAAAGTTTGAGGTTGCTGTGAGCTGTGACACCATAGCACTCTACCAAGGACAATAGAGTGAGACTGTCTCTCAAAAAAAAAAGGAAAGAGCTAGATAACAAATATAAATAATGAAAATTATAATAAAGACCATAAATTAAACTTTAAAAGCAAGAAAGTCAAAGTTTCCAATAAAATTTTAGGTATGTATGAATTATAGTTGGCTATACAAAGAATAATACATGCATAAAATGTTTTGGAAGAGGCTCCTAAAGGAGTTCATGGAGGAATGACCTCCAGACCTGGAGGCAGGAACCCAGGTTCCAGTCCTGAATAGATCATCATTTAGCTATGTGACACTGACAAAGATGCAATCATTCTAGCATTTCTTTCTTTTTTTTTGCAATTTTTGGCCGGGGCTGGGTTTGAACCCGCCACCTCTGGCATCTGGGGCCGGCGCCCTAGCATTTCATTTCCTCAAAAGCAGTTATTGGATGTCAGTTCTGTGCATTTCACTACATGTAAATTTTACCTTGAAAAAAATTAAAACAACCTGTCAAAAATGGGAGATGAAACATTAATCAGAGCTGTCTTCATCTATCACACACAACTCATTCTGTAGCACCCTAATTAAGACGTTTACTAGATGTTAACGCTTCAGAATGATTCATCATTAAAACACAAATGTTATTGGACTAGTGCCCTCTTTGGTCTCCTCTAGCTCTAAAATTCTACAGGTCAGTTTATACTTTACAAATGATGTGAATACTAAATTTATATTAACTTACATCCATAAAAATCTAAAAGTCATTGCCTCAGTTGACACCCAATGACATTTTTCTAGCCTAACTAATCTAAAACCAACACCTTCAGATAATTCAGCTGTCCAATTTTACTCCCCAGTACTTCCCTAAGCCTTCAATAAATGGCTACTGAAAAGGAAGAGATTTCTGACACCTAAAAAAAAATTCAAAAATCAAGAGCAGAAGAATAGTAGAGGACCATCATATAAAGCACCAACTTTTAGACAGGGAGAATCTTTTTATCTTCTTCATAACAAAGTTTGATACAGACAGGTGGTCTTTTTGGATCTTTATTATTTTTGATATGTGATCTCTTCAGCTTTATTAACTATTATCATCTATAATATTCTTTTGAAACTTCTATATAAACTTATAATCAAAAACATTCAGCAAACTACCCTGTATACCAAAACTTGTATGCCAAAAATTAAAGAACTGAGTTAGGTTGCTAAATAATGATTTCCCACCTCCTTACTGTTCTCTTCAAAATGACAACAAAAGAATGTTTTTCCTAAAACTAGTATCAACTAGTATCAACTTGTTCTCTAGACAAACAATATATAGGTTGTTAGATTAATTAGGACTAAACCACTATCTAAAAACATAAACTGATTTTTATTTTTTTGAAGCCAAGTCTTACTCTGTCACCTTGGGTAGAGTGCCTTGATGTCACAGCTCTCTGCAACCTCAAAGCCTTGGGTTCAAGTGATCCTCGACTCAGCATCCTGAGTACCTGGACTACAGGCACCCACCACCACACCTAGCTTGTTTTTTCTATTTTTAGTAGAGACGGGGTCTTGCTGTTGCTTAGGCTGGTGTTGAACTCCTGAGCTCAGGCAACTGACCCACCTTATCCTCTCAGAGTACTAGGATTGAGCCACTATGCACAGTGAATAATGCCCTCTTTCAAAAAATCAGTGAATGGCTGGGTGTAACAGCTCACTCCTATAATCCTAACACTTTGGGAAGCCAAGGAGGGAGGACCCCCCTGAGCTCAGGAGTTTGAGACGAACCTGAGCAAAACAAGACCCATGTCTACTAAAAATAAAAAAATTAGCCAGGTGTTGTGGGGGGAGCCTATAGTCTGAGGTAATGGAGAAGCTGAGGCAAGAGGATCTCTTGAGCCCAAAAGTTTGAGGTTGCTATAAATCATGATGCTAGGGCACTATACCCAGGGCGACAGAGTGGACTCAGTCTCAAAAATAAATAAATAAATAAATAAAAACAAAAGCTTATTTAATTTGTTGATTACTAAAAATACTAAGCTGAGCACGGTAGCTCACGCCTGTAATCCCAGCACTCTGGGAAGCCCAGGCAGCTGGATTGCTGGAGCTCAGGAGTTCAAGACTAGTCTGAGCAAGAGCAAGGCTCCATCTCTAAAAATCAACCCGGAGTTGTAGTGGGTACCTGTAGTTCAGCTACTCAGGAGACTGAGGCAAGAGGATCTTTTGAGCTCAAGAGTTTGAGGTTGCTGTGAGCTATGACGACACCATGGCACTCTAATGAGGGCAACAGATTGAGACTCGGTCTCAAATAAATAAATATCTTATATGTCCTTAGCAGAAATATTAGAGCAAAACTCGTATTTGTTATAGACAATAAGATATTTGTATTTGTTTAACCTAAGCATTAATAGTACAATTTGGAGATTGTTATATCCTGTAAAAACAGAACTCTATCACATATAAAAAAAAAAAAATTCATACCAACAGAACTTCAAAACATAGACGCTTGGAGTGGTGACTCACGCCCATAATCCCAGTACTTGGGAGGCGGGGGCTGGTGCATTGCCTGAGCTCACTGGTTCAAGACCAGCCTAAACCAAAGCAAGATTCCTGTCTCTAAAAGATAGCCAGGCGGGCTCTGCGCCTGTGGCTCAATGGGCTAAGGCGCCAGCCATGTACACCTGAGCTGGCAGGTTTGAATCCAGCCTGGGCCTGCCAAACAACAATGGCGGCTGCAACCAAAAAATGGCCGGGCGTTGTGGCGGGCGCCTGTAGTC
>CAUYRH010085506.1:0-12143 GCA_963574655.1 Perodicticus potto
GCCTGTAGTCCCAGCTACTTGGGAGGCGGAGGCAGGAGACTCGCTTGAGCCCAGGAATTGGAGGTTGCTGTGAGCTGTGATGCCATGGCACTCTTTCCAGGGTGACAGCTTGAGGCTCTGTCTCAAAAAAAAAAAAAAAAAATTGCAGGAGGGTGGTGCCTGTGGCTCAAAGGAGTAGTGTGCCAGCCCCCAATACTGGAGGTGGTGGGTTCAAACCCAGCCCAGGCCAAAAACTGCAAAAAACAAAAAAGTTGCCAGAGAGTCTCTCCTGTCAGCTTGGAAGAAGCAAATACAGAAGCAAATAGCCATGGGATGGTGAGGGCCATTTGGCAAGGAATGGGTTTCAGTCTTCACGTCTACAAGGAATTGAATTCTGCCAAGAATCAGGGAGTGGGGAAGAGGATCCCAAGATCACTTAAGATTGTGCTTCCAGATTTCACCTTCATGTAAGCCTTGTGGTATAAGAAACCAGCTTAGCTATGATTGCTTAGAATCCTAACTCCGCAAAACTTTGAAATTATAAAGAATAAATATGAGTATTTTAAGCTATTAAGTTAGGAGTACAAGCTTATTTGTTACGCAGTTGTTCTTATTCCCAGGAAAGTTTCTTCCTGAATTAATGTCGATGTCCTTCAGCTTTGTGTTCTAAATAAACAATACTTAGAAAATTCCTTCTTTGTAATTACTTAGTAACTTTTACCCCAGATCTCTGGTCAAGGAATACATTAAGGAATCTGGATTATTTTATACTTTCCATATGAAATTTAAACATTCAGATACTTTTAGCATTTCTGCAATACATACTTTTAGTTCTTATAATTTTTCCTTCTAATACACTCCATTTTTTCGCATATACTGTGTTTACTTAATCTGTTTTAAGATCCTGTAAAGAACTTGCCCCTGATAATAGAACAGAGATATTAGTATTTGGCCTGATATATCTGCACCTTTGTATACTGTGTATAGGAGAATATCCCATTAATTTTGCCTTTTGCCTATTTGCTACTATTTTTAATATAGGCTAAAAATTGTTGATCAAACTCAATTAGGGCATACTTCCTGTGTCAGTAAAGCTACAGTAGACATTTCTTGATTTTTTATTCTGTAATTTGCTTTAGAGCCAATAGAACCATGTAAACATTAATGCCTTTTTGTTTTGTTTTGCTTTGTTTCATTTTTTGGAGATAAGGTCTTTACTATATTGCCCAGTTTAGTCTTGAAATTCAGGTTCCAAGCAATCCTTTCATTTTGGCCTCCCAAGTTGCTAGGACTATAAGCATGAACCACCAAGCCTAGGTCTTGCTTTGTTTTGATTACTTTCAAAAAGCATATAGTACAAATTATGTTTTAATAACTTAATCAATTCAATAGGGATAATAAGTACAAGGTGTCCCCAAAGTTACCCCTCAAGTCACTAAACACAGGGGACAAAGAAGTAGCCAAAAATGAAGAGAATATGCTTGAAGTATTTTGTAACATTTTGTAACAAATATTTTGTAATGAATATTTTGTAAATAAAGGTACATGTAGTTACAATTTTCCATTTTCCCTATATATGGCAACCTTTGAGACAACCTTTGGTCCACCTTGTTGTGGACCAATCTCTAGAACTTTGTCATCTTGCAAAAGTTAAATCCCATATAGTCATTAAACAACAACCCTTCATTTCCTCCTCCTCCCAGCCCCTGCCTTTTCCCTTCTAGTTTAGGTTTCTATGTATTTGACTACTGTCAACGCCTCATAGAAATGGTGCCATTTCATAGAAAAGTACCATTCAGTACTTTTCTTTCTGTGACTAGCTCCTTTCATTTGGCAAGATATCTGCAAAATTCACCCACATATTAGTGAGCTTTCTCCAGGGAAACAGAACCAGAAGGGTTGTATAGTGTATATAAAAAATATTTCAAGGAGTTGACTCATGCAATTATGGAGGGTGAAAAGTCCAGAATTAGCACAGTGGGCCAGGCAGGCTGAAGAACCAGGGGAGAGCCAATGTTGGGGTTCAAATTAGAAAACTGATGGCTGGAAAATTTTTCTTCCTTTCTAAGGCTGAATAGTAATCCGTGTATTTATGTAACACATTTTGTTTATCCATTCATCTGTCACTGACACTTGAGTTGCTCTTATCTCAAGGTTATTGTGACTAGTGCTGCTATGAACATGAGGATGCAAATATCTCTTCAAGATCTTGCTTGTAATCCTTATGGATATATATCTAGAAATGGACTTGCTGGATGACATAGTAATTTGATTTTTACTTTTTTTTGAGAAACATCATAGTGTTTTCCAGATTGGTTGCACCATTTTACATTGCTGCCCCCAGTGCACAAGAGTGTCTATTTCTCCACATCCTCATCCACATGTGTTATTATCCTGGATTTTCTTTTTGTTAATTTCACAGAGTTTTCTGTATAATAGCCATCCTGATGAATGCTGAGTGATATTTTACAGTGGTTTTGACTTGCATTTCTCTAATGATTAGTGATGTTGAGTATCTTTTCCTATGCTCCTTGGCCATTCATCTATCCTCTGAAGAAATGTAAAGTCCTTTTTCATTTTAAAATTTTAGTTACTTTTTCTCGTTGTGTTTGTTGTGTTGTGCACATAGGAACTTATATATTTTGCATATTAACCCCCTTACTATGGACTGAATGTTTTTGTTTTCCCAAAATTCCACATGGTGAGCACCGACCCTCAGTGTGATAGGATTTGGAGGTGAGGCTTCTGGGAGTTGATTATATCTTGAGGGTGAAGCCTTCATGAAAGGATTAGTGCCTTTATGAACAGAGATAGGAGAGAGCAAACCAGAAAGTGGACCCTTTCCATGAGCTGATTAAGCCAGCACCTAAATTCCCAGTCTCCCCACCTGTGAGAAATACACTTCTGTTGCTTAAGCAAGTTAATATAGGGTATTTGTAATAGTAGCCCAAACTGACTGAGACACCCTTTATCAAATATAAGAATTGCAATTTTTTTCTCCCATTCCATAGGTTAGCTTTTCAGTCGTTGATAGTTTCTTTTGATGTGCATTTTTTTAAGTTTGATGTAGTCCCATTTGTTTGTTTTTGCTTTTGTTGCCCGTGTTTTTGGTGTCATATCAAAGAAGTCTTCGCAAATTTAACGTCATATATGCAATGTCTCTCCCTATTTTTTCCTTCTAGGAATTTTATAAATTTCTGTCTTACATTGAGGTCTTTGATTCATTTTGAGTTCGTTTTTGCATATGGTATAATGTAACAGTCCATTTTTTCATGTGTGGATATCTGGTTTGCTTCATACCATTTGTCATAGAGACTGATTTTTCCCCCATTAAATGATCTGGGCACCTTTGTCACAAATCATTTGACCACATATGTGACAATTTATTTGGAGGCTCTCTATGATTCCATTGGTGTGTCTGTTGTTAACCCACTATCACAATGTTTTATTCATTGTAGCTTAGTTATATTTTTTGAAATCAAGAAATGTGAAGATATCTTCCCTTTTTTAATTATTATTTTGCCTATTCAGAGATTTTATGATGCATTTTTCTATTATATTCCACAAAATAGTCACTGGTATTTAAATGACATTTATATTAGATCTACAGATATCTTTGAATAGTACTGAAATATTAATGTTATTAATCCTCTTATTTGTAATGTGGATGCCCTTCCCTTTATCTGTGCCTTTTTAAAATTTCTTTCTGCAACATTTTATAGTTTTCTGTGTGCAAGTATTTTTCCTCCTTGGTTAAGTTTATCTCTAGATATTCTGTTTGATGCTCTTATAAATGAAATTGCTTTCTTAATTCCCTTTTTGAATTGTTCATTGTCAGTGTATAAAAACACAACTAATTTTTGCATGTTTATGATATATCCTTCAACTTTGTTGAATTCATTTATTAGTTCAGACATATTTTTGTGTTTGAAAGATTTTAGTAGCTCAGATCCTTTATGTAGAAATGAAAAAAGAAAAAACAAAGATTTTAGTAGTGCTTCGTACCCATAAGATTATATTTTCTATGAACAGAGATAATTTTATTTCTTTTTCATTTTGATGCCTTTATTTTTTTTCATGCCTGATTGTCCCAGCTTGGATTTCTTTTTTCTTTTTTAATAATTTTATTAAATCATAATTGTGTACATTGGTGCAATCATGGAGCACAATGTGCTGACTTCATATACAATCTGAAATATTTTGGTTGTACTGTTGAAGATAGCCTTCATGGCATTTTATTTTCCTTTTTTTTTTTTTTTTTTGAGACAGAGCCTCAAGCTGTCACCCTGGATAGAGTGCCGTGGCATCACAGCTTACAGCAACCTCCAATTCCTGGGTTCAAGCGAGTCTCCTGCCTCCGCCTCCCAAGTAGCTGGGAATGCAGGCACCCGCCACAACACCCGGCCATTTTTTTGTTGCAGCCATCATTGTTGTTTGGCGGGCCTGGGCTGGATTCAAACCCACCAGCTCAGGTGTACGTGGCTGGCGTCTTAGCCTGCTGAGCCACAGGTGCCGAGCCATGGCATTTTCTTGATCACTATATGAAAACATTGATATTCTACATTTAATAAGTTTCACCAGTACCCTGCTAAGATGCACCATGTGATCCCACCACTTGCCCTCCCTCCACCCATCCTCCCCCCTCCCCTAACAACCCCAGTTTGGATTTCTAATATTATGATAAAAAGAAATGGCAGAGGCAGGCATTATTGTCTTGTTCCTAATCTTAGGAAAAAAGCTTTAAGTCTTTCACGTTTCAAAATGCCACTAGCTGTGAGCTTTTCATGTAGTGCCTTTATTATCCTGAAGCAATTTCTCTCTAGTCCTCGTTTGTTGGTTGCTTTTATCAAGAAAAGGTTTGAACGTGTCAAATATTTTTCTGCATCAATTGAGAAGATCACATGTTTATTACTGTTTCCTTCATTCTGTTAATGTAATATAGTAGAGTGGTTGATTTTTTTTTTTTTTTGTATTTTGAGCCTTCCTTGCATTCCATAAATAAACCTTACTTGGCCACAATGTACAATCCTTTTAATATGCTATTGCATTTTATTTGCTAATTTTTGTTGAAGATTGTTGCTTTCATATTCATTGGGGATTTTGGTCTATTTTTTTTTCTTATAATAGATGTTTTGCTTGCTTTGGCTTCAGAGAATGAGTTTGGAAGTATACCCTTCTCTTCAATTTTTTATGAGAACCTGAGGAGGACTGTGTTAATTCTTTTTTAAAATTTTTGGCAGAATTCAGCAGTGAAGCAAACTAGTCCTGGTGTTTAATTTGGTGGGAGGTTGGTTTACTAGTTGGAATTCTTATCACCTTACTAGTTATAGGTCTTTCAGATTTTTTATTTCTCCATGATTCAGTCTTGGTAGATTTTAAAATATTTGGCAGAATTCACCAGTGAAGCAAACTAGTCCTGGTCCTTAATTTGGTTGGTTTACTAGTTGGAATTCAGTCTCCTTGCGAGTCATAGGTCTATTGAGATTTTTTATTTCTCCATGATTTAGTCTTGGTAGATTGTGTATTTCTTGAAATCGATTTGTTTCATCTAGGTTATCAAATTTGTTGATGTATACTTGTTTGTTGTTATTATATTTTCTAATAATAGTTTTCATTTCTATCAGGTGATTTCTGATGTTTTTTACCATTTCCGTTTAAAATGGTATTAGAAGTTAATTGACTCTCCCTTTCTTTTAGTTACTCTTTCTGAAAGTTTGATAAATTTGTTGAAAAAAATTCTTGGCTCCAGTAATTTTCTTCACTGGTTTTCTAGTCTATATTTAGTTTATCTCTACTGTCCTCCTCATTTTTAAAATTTTTTTATTTTTATTTTTTTTTGAGACAGAGTCTCACTTTGTCACCCTCAGTAGAGTGCATCACAACTCACAGCAACCTCAAACTCTTAGGCTTAAGTGATTCTCTTGCTCAGCCTTCCAAGTATCTGGGACTATAGGTGCCCGCCACAACACCTGGCTATACTTTGTACTTTATACACATGTGGAAGTTAATTAATTTCCACATGTATGTAGCCTTTCCAATTTTTCTTTTACTATTGGTTTCTAGGCTCATTCTATTGGGATCAGAAAAGATACTATGTATGATTTCAATATTATTACATTTATTAAGACTTGTTTTGTGACATAACATGTTGTCTATCCTGGAGTATGATTCATGTGCAGTCAAGAAGAGTGTATATTTTGCTGTTGTTGGGTGAAATGTTCTATATATATCTTCTAGGTCTAAATAATGTATGATGTTATTCAAGTTTTCCAATTCCTTGCCGATATTAGGTTACTTTGTTGTCTTTTTATTGTGAAATTTAAGTAAACCATTGTCATATTTGTATGCTACATAATTTCTTTGATTTTCTTCTCCAAATTACCTGATTTTTTTTTGAGTAAGTTAGTTTTGTTTTGTTTTTCTTGGTGGGAAAGGGAAGTGAGTCATCATTTAGACTGTTATAGAAATAAAATGATTTGGCTGTAGAATTTCAGTACAAATGCCTTCCTTCTGAGCTTCCTGAGTGGCTGGTTTAAGCATTCGTCATCTAGCTAAAGTTATCCACGGAGGTCAGACATGTGAGATTTCTCATAGTGAATCCTGGAGTTGGAGAATTGGGGCAATGATTCTATTTCGCTTACTTTTGCTGTGAGAGGAATGTACCCAGCATTTAGTGGATAAATAACCTGGGTACCTTAAAATAAAGGCTGTTCTGCTACCCATGCTCATTTCCTCTTCTGAGGAGCCACAACTTCTATAATCAGGATTCCATCATGAGACATTGTATTTACTGCCTAGCACATAGGTGCTCTCATTTGAGTTAGAGAACTAATTTGAGTACTACAATTATTGATCCACATTTCTATCTCTAAATCTATCTCTAGCTTTATATTTATTTGTATCTATATCTTTATCTGTATGTGAATGAGGGAAGAAAAAGAAGCACCAAGAAGTAAAAAGGTAAAAACTAACTAGAATGGAAGAGAGTTAATGTAGAAATAAGAAAATATTTAAATGAGTCTAATTAGTATCCTCAGGGATACATGAAATAATAACACATCCATTAAAAGAATCCAACAAGTGCTAAAATAGGTAGCACTGGAAAAATTCCTGGAAGTTGAACTTAATTCTCCATGTATCACTTCATCTTTCATTTATAGGCTGATTCTCTCAACCCAGTGGTTCTCAAAGTGTGGCTCCTACACCTGTAGCTTCTACACTTAGTATCGCCTGAAAACATGTTAGAAATGAAAATTATTCATAGACTTACTGAGCCAGAACCTTTGGGAATGGCCCCCAGGAGTCTGTGTTTTATTGAACGCTGCAGTTGGTTCTGATGCGTGCTAACATTTGAGGACCACTGCTCGACTACACATTGAAATCACCTTAGAATCTTAAAAAGTTCTGGTGCCAGTCTTCAGTCCCAAGCAATTCTGATTTAATAGACTTGTGATGTAACTTGGACTTTGGGGGTTTTCAAAGTGCCCAGGTGATTCTAACATGCAGCCAAGTTGAAAACCATTGATCTATATCTACTGGACATTTTAATCCCTCTCCTGATCAAGTTAAAGGAGTATTTTCCAAATGTGTTTGTTCTTTTAAGTCACCTGGGAATCTTCACAAACACTGGAGTGTTTAGCACCCACTTCCCCAAATTTCAATTTAATTGATCTGGGTTGTGATATGGTCTTAAGAATAAATCACATAATTCTAATGTGCAGACAAGTTTGGAAAACATTGGGTTAAAGATGAAATTTCTAGTTATAAAGATAAATTTCTAGTTCTAAAACTCAAATTTCTAGATCTAATACCGATGCTAAATTTATGAGCTTTAAAAAGACTAATTAGATACATGAGAGTATAACTAACATGAGATTTAACTGCTTTCCAACATTTCTAATCAAAACAAATCTTAAAAAATGATCTGTAGCCCAAGATAAGGTAAAGAGAGCACTGTTTTCCAACCTTGGCAGCACATTAGAATTCCATGGGAACTTTTATAATTTCTGAGACTTACTCCAATGAAACCAATTAAATCAGAACCTCTGGGTGTAACTGAGGAATCAGAATTATTTAAATTAAATCTGAAAGTTGCAGAGTAATCAAGGATTCAGTATTACTTAAATCTCTCAGGAGACTCCAAAGGGTATCTGAGGTTGAAAACCACAGGCTGGACTGTGGCATCTCTTCAAGTGAGACTGAGATTTTCTCTTTCCAGCTTCCTTATGGGTCATGAAGGATCTGGGCCTACTGTCTGGTCTCAGAAGAGGAATAATAATGTAACCAGTAGGGGAAGGTCATTGGCACCAATTAATCCCACAGTCTGCTTTGCAGGACACAGGACCTTTCCCATGATGTGACTATTCAGTACACTTTAGGTTCTTATAGTGAGTGGCTTGATATTTGGTCACTAGCTGTCCTCTGTGTAAGTTACCCTATCATCTTTTGATATTATGGCTATACTAGCAGTAAAATATTTGAGTCTAATTCGAACTGCTATAGTAAAACGAAGGTGCGATAACTTGAAAGTGGAAGTGTTTTCAGCTAGTGGTGATTTTGTCCACCAGGAAATATTTGTCAATGTCTGGAAACGTTTTGGTTGTCATAACTGCAGGGAGTGGTAGGGTGAGGGTGGTGTTCTACTGGCACCAAGTGAGTAAAAGACAAGGATAATTCTAAACATTCCGCAATGTACAGGTTAGCTCCCTACCCCAACAAAGAGTTATTGAGTCAAAAATGTCAGTAGTGCTGAGGTTTTAAAATCCTGCATTTATGTGACGTATGGAGTCTTCAATTTTGGGGGGAGAAAAAATAGATTAAAGTTAGAAAGCTCATTACAAAGAGGAATTTTTTTGAAGGAGAGTACACAGATTCTCCAGAGTTTCTTAATGGAACCTCCCCTCACACACACACACAACTTTGAAGACTATACCTGTTCATAAAAAGAAAACCAGCCCTGTAGTGGTCAATTATTAAAATAAATTCTAATTTGCAATCAAATGTCTTCTAATAATAGAACTGCGTTTTTTGTGTGTGAATATAGACAAACCAATAAATCACCTGAATTTCTTACTTTTTTAGGCTTTTGCTCTCACGTCTCTGAGTGCCCTTCCCTGTCCTCTGTTCAAGTGAGGTCAACTTCAGTTTTTAATTGACTGTTGAGAAATCAAATTTTCTACAAAGCCTTGCTTGGCCTAAGACTTCCATGCTAAGAACAAGTGTCCATAATACTCTGTGTGCATTTTTATCATAGTACTCAAATAAATAAATGATTATTTTAAAATGTGTATCTGTGCATCTTCCTTATCCAATCAGTTGTATTCCTTGAAGGTAGAGCAATTGCTCCGTAGATTCAGGACCTAGTAAAACCCCTGGCACACTGTAGGTATTGAAATCTTTGTTCAATGAAAAAATGGATGATGGTCCATTGTGTCATTAATTGTTCTTTGCTAGGAAAATAATTATTTCGGATTAGTTCTTATGTAAGAAACTTAAGTACATTATACATAATATCATATCAATCATATCACATCGTGAAGATCACTGAACCACAGAAGTCTACATTTATACTTACACTTACTTCTCAGTATTACTTCACGGCCGTCCTCATTATTTTCAACCATCAAATTTTGAGATTAAGGTCATTAAGTACAATCAATAAGTCATCTCTTTTCTCCCATAAAATTCTATGAAAATCTAGCGTCAATGAATTAGCAAGAATCTATGGAGTTCAATTTTTTTTGCTACTTAAACACTTCATAGAAACTACCTTTTTATTGTTTAAATATATTTTTGCAAGGTAAAATGGAGCTTGAACTTTTGGCTTTCTAACTGAGAATAGATTTTATACTTTCCTCTGGCTGCATCTGCCAAATTCTTAGTTTGAGGTACTAGTAAGGATTTTAAAAATCATTTGTGCCTATTCATTCTTCTTAAAGGAATTGGAAGAAAAAAAGAAAGGAAGCCCTTCTAGAAAGGGCTAAAGAAAGTGTGTTGTTTACATTAACATTTAACAAGAGTCATCATCTTACTTGCTGAGATTTAACTGTTCTCATGAGGTTTTCACAGTGACTGCTTCACTGACTGTATTCTTCTACAAAGAAAATACAGGTACAGACTCTGAAATTTTATAATATTTCCAGGAAAAGATGCAGCGATGACAGAGAAAGCAAAGGCTTTCAGTTCAGAATATGTATTTGTGGGAGTTTTAGAGGAAAGTCACTGAAAAATCTAAGAATAATTTTCATTCTACCAGTACCTGACAGCTTAAGACCTCAATGCACCACTAAAGGCATATCAGAGTTAGCAGCTAGTCAACAAACCTCTAATAAAAGTTTCTTTCTCTTCACTTACATTTAACAAAAATAGACTGTGGAAATACAGACTAAATAAGAAACAATACTGTAAACTATGTCTGACTCATTATGGACTTTTTATGTCTTCCCTTGTGGTGGATGTCAATTGCTTGTGTACTTTTTCCAGATTCTTGTACGTTCTCTTCCTGTTATGCTAAGATAATTTTGTATTGAGGAGGAGGAGAGAATGAAGTTGGGTGTTTTGGAGCTGAGAGACTGGCTTGCTATATATGTACATCGCTACTAACTTGTACTGTACAATTAACACTGATGTAGCATTCGTTTCTCTGTTTTCCCCGTAAATCATCTCCGGATACAGTCTAACTCTAAGTAGAAGCCCTTAAGTATTATTTCATCTCATTACATCCACCACAACTATATTTATGTGCAGGTATAAATATACATATTTATGTACATTGTTCCAGAGGCAAAGTGTCATGGTTCTAGAAACCACTAATTGTATAACATGATAGATGTCATAGAAATAAAAATGTAAGTTGTGTTTTTCAGGGTTATATATATACACACACACATATGCTTGTGTGGGCATGCTTACTGGATATAGAAAAGGAGGAATTATGAAGACCCATTTGACAGTGACATTTGTTTACGTTTTTAAAAGGTGGCAAGGACATGTAAGCCTGAGGAAATAAAAAATATATACATTTTGGGCGGCGCCTGTGGTTCAAAGGAGTAGGACGCTGGCCCCATATGCTGGAGGTGGTGGGTTCAAACCCAGCCCTGGCCGAAAACTGCCAAAAACAAAACAAAACAACCAAAAAAAAACCAGGATACATTTTAACCCCTTCCTTGCAATGTAAGTGGATTAGTTACCTATAAAATAAAGTGTTCAGACTATGTAGATGATTTCTTATTTCTATGAAATTTTAAGTTTCTATGTATGCATTTTTTAAAGTGGTTCATATACATATACTGATGGTGAAGGCTTGAAATCTGTATCCCCATGATCTTCCCAAGGATGTTGAGATTTTTAAATTAATAGGAATTGGCACTCTGGTCTATCTTTTTCTTTTTACTCATCTCTTGAAGCTTTTTCTTCAACTTCTTCACAAATCATTCATTGAACCTAGAGATTCTGTTCAAAGGTTTAATAAGGGAAGAAAATTATAGAAGTGGCTTCACAAAATAAGAAAATGAAAAGCTAGTGGTAAAAGTTGCTGTATCTCTTTCAAGAGGCATTCACAGCAAGTGACAACATACTCTTTCAATTCTGCAATTTGCAACAAATAATCTTATTTAAAATATTTTATTACTTGAAATTCTTTCGATGTTATATAATGTTTCATTTAATGTTTTAAATTTAGAAAAAAAATTGTGACAGAACTTTTGAAAGGGCTAAGAGAATGCATTCTAGATTAAGCTTACAGTAATAATTTCAATCATGACACTGCAAAAATGCCACTGTTCACACCAGGCCCGGAGGACTTTTTCTGAAGTTAGGCTTTTCTTTGCCTTGTTCCCACAAGTCCCCTTCGCCATCACGATGATCTCTGTTACACACCATTTCTTTCACCTGCTTCCCTTTGAATATCTTGCTTCAGAATTAAAGCTTAATACAAATACATCTCATTAGTGGAAGATGTCTGAATATTCAGTGAGTGCCTCTCGCCACTCCCACCATAATCATAGGTTGTTCTAATTTGCAGACAGAATTGGAAATCATGAGAGCAGCACCCATTTATTTTATTTTATTTTATTTTTTTGCATAGGAATACTTTGCTTCTCAGGATCTCTGGGTGCAGCTTATTTTAAACAAGTACCTTAAATGTTTATACTCTTAGAAGTTTG
>CAUYRH010085507.1:0-11928 GCA_963574655.1 Perodicticus potto
CATTTAAATTGGGTGCATAAATATTTAGAATTGAAACGTCTTCTTGTTGTATTTTTCCCTTGACCAATATAAAGTGACCATCTTTGTCTTTTTTGACTTTAGTTGCTTTAAATCCACATGTATCTGAAAATAAGATTGCAAGTCCTCTTTTCTTCTGAATTCCATTTGCCTGAAAAATTGTCTTCCAACCCTTAACTCGGCATTTTAATTTGTCTTTGGAAGCTAAGTGTGTTTCCTGCAGACAGCAAATGGATGGCTTTTGTTTTTTAATCCAGTCAGCCAATCTATACCTCTTCAGTGGGGAATTCAAACCATTAATATTTACTGAGATAATTTATAAGTGTGGTAGTGTTCTATTCATCTTATTTTGTGAGAGTCAATTGCTTAGTTTTATCTTTGGCATCAGTGTGGAATTTAGGTTCTGTCCTTTAATTTCTGAATTCTTAATTTGCTGTTTATCCATTGTGATGGTCAGTGTGTAGAACAGGTTGGAGTATTTCCTGTAGAGCTGGTCTTGTTTTGGCGAATTTCCTCAATGTTTGTATATCAGTAAATGGTTGGTTTCTCCATCTATTTTAAAGATTATCTTAACAGGATATAGAATTCTGGGCTGGAGATTGTTCTGTTCAAGTAGGTTAAAGGTAGATGACCATTGTCTTCTTGCTTGGAAAATTTCATTAGAGAAGTATGCAGTCACCCTGATGAATTTGCCCCTATAGGTGAAATGCCGCTTACTCCTGGCAGCTTGAGGAATCTTTTCTTTTGTCTTGATTTTGGATGGGTTCATCACAATGTGTCTTGGGGAAGCTCAGTTAGAGTTGAGGTGACCTGAGGTCCGATATCCCTCTGAAAGGAGTGTATCAGAATCTTGGCTAATATTTGGGAAATTTTCATTTATGATATTTTCTAGTATAGCTTCCATTCCCCTGGGCATTCTTCTTCCCCTTCTGGGATTCCTATAACTTGTATGTTTGAACACTTCATAAAGTCCCATAATTCTGTCAGCAAACGTTCTGCTTTCTCTCTCTTCTTTTCTGCCTCTTGAAATATCTGAGTTGTCTCAAGAGCTTTGCCCTCTACCTCTGAGATTCTTTCTTCTGTATGGTCTAATCTGTTGTTGATACTTTCTATTGCATCTTTAAGTTCCCTAATTGACTGCTTCAGATACTTCAGCTCTGCTATATCCTTTCTATATTCTTTATATCATTCATCTCTTATTTGATTCTGTTTTCGGATTTCCTTTTGGTTATTTTCCACTTTATCAGCAGTTTTCTTGATTTTTTCCTTCATTTCCTTCATTGTTTTCATCATCTGTATTCTAAATTCCCTTTCTGTCATTTCTAACATTTCCTTATAGGTAAAATCCTCTGTAATTGCGACCTCACAGTCCCTTGGTGGGCGGGGTTTCTCTGGACTGGTTTTTCATGATGGCAGGAGTTTTCTGCTGATTCTTCCTCATGAGTGATTTCTTTTTTCTGTTTCCTTTCCCTTCCTCTTGCTCTTTAAGTTGCCATGCCTCTGGACTAGTGTTTTGATGAGTTCTTTTGGTACAGGACCAGAAGGATGAGAAGATTGAAGAGCAAGAGGGAAAAAAGAAATAAAAAAAGAAGAAGAAGAAAGAAAAGAAAAGGGAGAAAGGAGAGAGGGTGGGTAGAAGCGAATATTGACAAAAAAGAAGAGAGGCACTGAAAGAGTGGGACAGGAGCAATATAGGTGTACAGGAGGGTAATTTGACACAAACGTAAGAACCCCCAACATCTAGGGGTGTCAGGTTGTGTGGTTCTCTTGAGGTCAGCAGCTCTTTGCCAGTCTGTTAGGACACAGTTCCCCACCTCCACCCAGTAGAGAGGAAAGACAAAAATGCAATAAATCAAATCAAAACAAGCAAATCAAAAACTTTACAGGATAAAATTGGGAAAAACCACAAATAATTGGGGTAGAAACACTAAGCAAAAATGAAGTTCTAATTTGTGAAAAAGGCAACAATGGAAAATTATATTTAAACTAGAAAATGAAGAAATAAAACAAAGGGAAAAAAAGAAACAAAAAATCTATAGGGAAAATGTTGTAATTAAAAAGAAAAAACAAAACAACACAAAACAAAATCAAAAACAAAGCAGTATATATATCTTGCTGAATTTTGTCAGGGCAACATATCTTCTGGGGTATGACATGTTAATCACAATGCAGATATGGCTGTATGAGATGGAGACTGGAGGCCTCTAATGATTTCTAAAACCCCACAGGGTAGAGAGCCTAAATCTCTCCTCAGCCCACTTAAAAGACACTTTAAATTGCTAACCTGGGCTAAGCAGAAGCTTTCCCGGGAAAGCACTTGTTGCTGGGATCACTCCTTAAGTGGCTATCCACTTACCCAGTGTGCCAAAACTGGTCTCACTCTATGCCCCTGAGGGCTAAGGCTGCAAAGTGTCTCAGTCCCCACCTTTAGGCTGCTCAGTCACTAGATTACTCACTCCCACCTGATGCTTGTTCTGGGACCCTGAGGGTGGAGCTTGCCAGGGCAGTTCTCCCACAATGGCTCCACACTGCCCACAGCCAAACACTGTTAGCTCCGTCTGGCTTGGCAGCTCAGTCTGGGGCCCTAGACAACACTTAAAGTCCTCTTCACTCTTGCCCAAGTTCTCCCAAGGTGGTTCAACTGAGTGCCAAGTCCAAAAAAAACCCAAACAGCTCACAGGTAATGCCTTTCCAGTTTGCAATTTCACTGCTGCTGTACCTACACCTGCCAGCAGGATTAGACTGAAGGAAGACATGCAACCACTTGCCAGTTCTCCACTGTTTTTGCCTTCCTCACGGGGTCCAGAAGTCTCACTCTGTCTCCCTGTGTCCCCAAAGGGATGTTTCTGGGCAGATCCTGCCAGCCAGAGGTGCCTAAACTCTTCCCTCCCCAGTCTCACTGTGCCAGTTGCAAGGAAGCTATTATTCAGCTGCCATCTTACTCCAGAAGCCCAGACACTTATCTAGCATTTTTTTTTTTTGTAGAGACAGAGTCTCATTTTATTGCCCTCAGTAGAGTGCTGTGGCATCACAGCTCATAGCAACCTCCAGCTCTTGGGCTTAGGCAATTCTCTTGCCTCAGCCTCCTGAGTATCTGGGATTACAGGCACCTGCCACAATGCCCAGCTATTTTTTTGTTGTTGTTGTACTTTGGCCTGGGCCGGGTTCCAACCCACCACCCTTGGTATAATGGGGCCAGCGCCCTACCCTCTGCCTACCCTATGAGCCACAGGCATGACCCAGAAATGCTCTCTTCTTATGCCAACCATCACAGATGATGGTGAGCTGTCCAACTCACTTCATAAAATAATCAATGATTAAGATATACACTTGAGAGTTGTACTCTGAGTTACCAATTACTCAATCTAAGCAATTAGGAGTGCAGAGCAGGCTCAGTTCCCTCTACTGGAAGGAATTGCAGGATGCTCAGGTGATAAAGTAATACAGACTAACTCTAAATGAGGCTCTTTCTTTGGAGAAAGGGATCTAAAAATTGAGAACAGAGGCCCTTGGGCATTAAATTTGGCAACTTTAGTGCAAATATGAAGGGACTGTATTGGGGGCTGATTTTCTAGGTGTTTATTGATAAATAAGCATTTATAGCCAACTGTGTAGCTGATGAGGGGCACTTGTCAATGGTTGATATTTACTCTAACCTGTCTTGCTGTGTATGACCTTAGTGGAAATCTCATCTTGCTCTTTCAGACTATCATTGTGTTTGTCCTGAGTAACGTTGAGGAATGAGGTGATGTCTCTCCATAGAAAACAGCAGGCTTGCTGATGGGCTGCTATAATGGAGGGGGTTCTCCTAGTTCCATGTTCTCCTGTAACATAACCCACTGAGTGTTCAGACATCCACCATAGGCCAGTGGTTAGCAACTGTGGCTATTTTGCTCCCTAGGGACATTTTGGGATATCAGGAAACATTTAGCATGATGATTTGGGGAAGACACACATACATTGTACACATGCAATGTATATATTTGTGTGTGTGAACATGGAAAGAGAAGAAGGAGGGAAGAGCACAATATATGTGCTCAAAACATGTATTGAATGAATGGATGGTAGGAATTCCTGATGGTCAGAATATACAATGTATTGTGGTCTGGGTCTTTTAGATTACACCACTAGAATTCCATTCCTGTGCTGAGTCTGACCACCAATGACCCAGCCAATAAGAACTCTCTCGAGGTACAGACAATTCTTTTTTTTTTTTTCTTAAACAAGTGAGCAGTTTATTAAGACTTTGATTGAAAGTCCATGAAGGCTATGTTAAATTAAATAGTTCAATGAAAATAGTTCAGATTGTATATGAAGTCAGCACATTGTGCCCCATAATTGCACCAATGTACACAATTATGATTTAATAAAAATTTAAAAAAAAGAAAATATTTCAGATTATATATGAAACCAACACATTATACCCCATGATTGCATTAATGTACACAGCTATGATATAATAAAAAAGAAAAAAAAGAAAAAGAATTCTTGCCTTATGGAAAACAAAGAAAACTGCATTCAAAATTAGGTCTCTTATTGATTTCCTGGGTGGTTACTTATTTAAGTCTCAGGCTTCCATCTTTTAATAGGCAATGGTCTTAACTAACATAAAATTGTACTAAGAAATAGATGGGAAATGGAGTAAATACTTATAGTTCTTGTAATGGTTAATTTTAGGTGCAACTTGACAGGACCACATGGTACTCAGATATTTGGTCAAACATTATCCTGGGTGTTTCTAGAAAGGTGTTCTTGGATAAGGTGAACGTTCCAATTGATAATGTAAGTAAAGTAAATGGTCTTCCATGATGTGGCCTTGACCAATCAGTTGAAGGAATGAATTGAACAAAATGTTGACCTTGACAGAAGAAGAGAGACAAAATTTTCCTGTTTGATGGCCTTTGACCTGAGGCATAGGCTCCTCTTGGTTCTATAGCAGTTGCTGGCCTTTAGACGCAAACTGGGGTTTGTACACATATTGTATGTGTATGTGTGTGTATGTGCACATTATCTTTGTGCATTAAACAAGGTTAAAATTTAATTATATTTTAAGGGAGTGTTTTATTTATCCTTATGTGCCATGCTCCCCATTTCTTTTCACGTGCCTTGATAACAGCATATATCTCACAATATTATGACTATGTATAAAATATGAGAGCAAAACTGTGTCTTATTTACCAATATATCTCCCAGGTTGTTGATATCTGGTGCATGGTGCACATGTGCATTAATGCTTTTGGATTATGCCAGTATGAATGAATGCATAATTATGTAAAAGCAAATCAATGCCTGAATTATAGTTAATTTATTCTTTAAGAAGTTAAAATAATGCCTATAGCATCAACAGCTACATCAATTAAAAGACAAGGATAATTTGATCGCTTCCAATATGCTCTAAATAAATTGATCATATATGATCATTTGATAAATGTGATCAACATATATCTCATTAACGATTGCACTTTTCCAGCCACTCCAAAATTTTCCTTAAGCATATGAATCATAATTTTTCACTCTCCCATTCAACAGCCCCATTTAAGAGAAGAAAAAGAGAGGGAGGAGGGAGAAGGAGGAAAAAGGAAGAAGGGAAGGAAAGAAGTCATGGGTAATAAAGAAAACACAGTATGGGATTTTGGAGGAACATGAACTAGAGACAGGGTTGTGTTCACTATTTGATAGCATAATTTCTTTGTTAAATATGCACGGCTATTATTTGCATTCCTGGATTTGAATTAAGATGGAAAGATTACCCGGACTGCACTGCTTTGAAAATATATGTGTGCCCAAGACTTACTCTAGACCAATAAAATCAGATTCTCTGAACATTGCCTTTTTTTATGGTTCTCCAGAGTTAAAAATCACTTTCCTAGAGGACCTGACCCCCGCATATGCATCTGAATTCTTCCCCTTACAGTCTTTTCCTTGTTCATGTGACTGCCTCGCTGGCTGCTTGGGGCTCCTTGAACAAGCCACACTTGCTCCCACCTCAAACAAATTGGATAGAAATGCAGACTACTTTCCAGTGTGGACAGGGTGAGGTAGTCATACAAACTTACATCCAAGACAATCCAGGGTACAAAACTATTTGATAAACAATCCCATATCTTAGTAGTCCATTTCCTCTTCCCCCAAGATTCACTTTCTTCCCTCATACTCATCTTCTATGGAGAACTGGCATGAACATTATAGGAAGACTTTTCTCTTTGAAGTTCCAGATTATGAAGAAAACACAGCATGGGATTTTGGAGGAACATGAATGAGAGACAGGGTCTTGCTCACTAATTGACAGCAAAATTTCTTTGTCAAATATGCATGGCTGTTACGATCAAGACATAGCAGGGCTGGCTTATTTGGCATAACACTAAGTAGTGAGAGAAAGACACATAGAGGAATTCCCACCTGGCTGTATGTTTCTAAGATAACTGTGGATCTAATCCTAATACAGTTCCCTTTGGGAATCTGCCCTCCCCCTTTTTTCCTACCAAAGCCAGTTTTCACTCCTGTTGGATGTGATTAGTGTCAGATGGTGACTTGCACACCTGCATACAGATTAGCATTTCCATGTTGATTTGCTCTAAATACTAGCAAATTGGAAGCAATGACACTATTTGCCGATTTCCAGTTATAATTTTTACCACAGCACTGGCTTCTTTAAAGAAAGAGGTTTAGCTTTATATAGGTAACAGTAAATGTTTCTTTTCTTCCAATTTCTTTTCATCTGAATCACAAGGATTTCTGGTGATATTTAAGCAGCTAGTATTTTCCTTGATGATGCTTCGCAAAAGCAACAGTACACGTCCTTGGGATGTGTGCAATGTCTCCCATCTTTTTGCATGAGGGATTTAATCACATTCCAGGCACGTTGGGCTACTTGCTATAGGACACACTTGTCAGATGAGCAACCCTTGACTTAACATGGTCATTGGTTATAGAATACCTGTTTAAAAATAATGCCTCTGTGTCAGTTTTCTATCAGTTTAAGCTAAATATGAAATAAATGTAGGGCTTGTATTCGAAGTGTTAAACCAATTGAAGGGTCTACAGAAACTGACTCCTACATTTTCAAATGTAGCCTGGTGTTATGTCAGCAAAACTAATAGAAGGAGGTATTTTGCATATTTTCTGTTAGCCATGGTGTGAAATAGATCTCAGTTCTCAAAATCCCATGCAGTATCCATCCTCTAAAAACAATAGTTCTTCTACCCTATGTTTGATTTAAATGTCCCTATTTAAATTGCTTTGTTTCTAAGAAGGGTTAACCCTAGGCCACACTGATGTCTGTTCTATTGTGTTTACGTTTTTCAATGTCTTAACACTCAGAAAATGTGCCCTTATAGTCTCACATTGCCTCTCTTTAAATGCCTCCTCATTATTCATTCGTTCTCAGTCCCACCCTCTTACAATTCAATCCATGTTTTTGAATTTGGCAGAGAAACTAATAAACAAAATCTTAGTTATATTCACCAGAGCCACCTTCCATTTTCATCCTTGTGCTACTCATAACTTGCCCACATTTCATTGAAAGGTAATAAACCAAAATATAATCAGCAGTCCCATGAGGCATTATTTAAAGAGTGAGTGTGATCTAATCCATCCCAGTTCCATCACACATTAACCTCGTTACCCTTTTCCTACTGTCAGTTGATCTGTGGTTGGATCTGCAAATCATTATAATGCCATATAATTATACTAATGATAATACATAAATGATCTATGATAATAATTTAGAGGGAAAAAATAAATTATATATAGGAAGGCATAATATTAGTTCAAAAACGTTTTCAAATGTCTAGACTGGTCAGCTGGTTTAATTGTCATTTCTGCTATACTTAGAATCTTACATCACCACTCATACTATGTAATTGGTTTACACAGTGGTTCTCAACCTTCCTAATGCCGCGATGTAGTTTCATTGTAACAAAGTGGTCACAACCCACAGGTTGAGAACCGCTGATTACTAGGTGGGGTTAGAGCCTCCTCACCTCGCCAAATGAATGGGATATTACTGAGAGAGACTAGATTTCCCTCTGAATTAGAGCAGGACCTCATATTGTTCTGAACATAAAAAGAATGATTAGGCCAAATCACAACAGTCCCCTTAATTACAGAGAATTATTCTGTCTCATCTTCCTATAGCAGCAACATAAAATTTGTCCAGTTTGTATATTTCAGGTTTACCAGGACATGGCCCTGTGACTGGCAGACCAAAAGTTTAGCAGGCAATTATACAGGATGGCCATAAAGGTTTTGGGCAATTGAAAATTGTACACTGTTTTAAAATTGCACACGAACTTTATGGCCACCCTGTATATTCAGGAAAGCACGCATGAAGGATGTGCAGGTCCTTGGAGTTCATGACATTATCGGAGCACTATAAAACTGGAAGACAATAACTCTAAAGATATTCACTGCAAGTGCCTTCAGTAGTAATTTTCAAGGGGGTTAATGCAATGAACAGATTGGAAGACACCAACCCTGCTTGTTGAATTTGAGCTGCTGATTATTTTTAAATTATTATTGATTAGACCTTCCCTCTTGTTACTCTATAGTACCTTTCTTACATCCCCCACAATCAAGTGAGTTTATCATGCAGATGAAACGTTTACAAAGGCTGGTTTTTACCTTTGCCTAATATAAAAAGGCATCACGAGGATTTCAATAGGATAAACAGGGGGATGAGAGAGGAATAACAGATGCTGGAAAAAGCAGAAGAAAGACTATAGAGCAGCAATGTAGGGACTCTTCCCACTCATGTGCTATAATCTGACAGAGACTCCAAGGTTAATCTGTCCCAGAAAGACATACCTACTAGCTTAAAATGGGTCCGGAAAATTCCACAAACGTTATTTTATTTCATAAAGCAGTTACTAAAATATAAATCTAATACAGTTTACTGCACTGATGCAGACTAAACTAATATGTTATATAGGTTGAATAAATGACATATTTGAAAAGTTTATCAAGTTCTTTGTGAAGAAAGCAAGCATCGTTACAATGTATGGAGTTGTATTCTAAGAGAGCAGATTTGATTCACAATCGGAAAGAGGAAATTAAGTTTTAGAAGTTTTAAAGTAGTCTAACCGCATGAGAGGGGGGATGCATTGTTGCTGAAGTAAGCAGTGGGTTCTTTGTCACCATAAGTATTCAGTGCACAATGCATGTTATGGAAAGTTGTCCCCAAAACTCAAAACGTGAGCCAGAACTGTAAGCCACAAAGGTAATTATAAATTTTTTTATTATTATTCTTTTGCCATTACAAAAGAAAAAAGAAGTTAAAATTAATTAAATAATATACAAAGAGTGCCATAAATATATATATGTATATATACATACATATATACATTTTAAGAAAGGAAAAAACTGTGTCAAAGTTAAAATTCTAAGTATATACTGATAATGTTTGTTATCGTGTATGTTGTATCTTGTATCTCTTGTACTTGCAGAAATCAATTGTGACTTAAGTATTACAATTTTTTTTTTTTTTTTTTTTTTTTGAGACAGAGCCTCAAGCTGTCACCCTGGATAGAGTACTATGGCATGACAGCTCACAGCAACCTCCAATTCCTGGGCTCAAGCAAGTCTCTTGCCTCCGCCCCCCAAGTAGCTGGGACTACAGGCGCCCGCCACAACGCCCGGCCATTTTTTGGTTGCAGCCGTCATTGTTGTTTGGCAGGCCCAGGCTGGATTCGAACCCGCCAGCTCAGGTGTACGTGGTTGGTGCCTTAGCCCATTGAGCCACAGGCACCAAGCCAGCTTACAACATTTTAAATGTAGGAAACATACAAAAATTATTTTATAAAAAGCCACCTTGATACCATAAAATAGTGATGAAAGATTGTGAGCCCAGTTTACTTTGAAAGAATCTTCTTTCCTTGTCTCAAATTCCAAGCACTATTCATCATCATCTTTACAGCCAGTTTTGCTTAAATGCTTGACAACATCAACCCAGTTCCAGCCCGGAAGAAGTTCCCCCTTTGTCATCTGTTTCATCTGCCAGGTTACGTCTCTGGGCTTTTGGGAGTTGTTCTTTTTTGTCTTTTTTCTTACTGGATGAGTTTGTATCAGGAGTTTCAGCTGAGATTGTATTGCTTGTTGATGTTGCATAATTACCGGGATGGTGATTCTCCCTGAACCGCTCTTTTCTGTCCTTGGCGTTTTCAGACAAAAGTGTAGGTCGTCGCCAGGCCAAGGTTGACTTCCACTGCTTGCTGTAACTCAGCTATATACTCTGTTGACAGCTGATGATACGGTGTTGTTAAAAAAAAGCATTCATAGATGTAATTGGAGGTGTTGGGGATATGCTTCTGTCCGGGAAATCTCTGTTAAGAAGGCTTTGGGGACACCGTTTTCACCTGTCCTGTATTGAAAAGAAACTGGACTTGATTCTCGGAAACTTTCATCTCTGTCATAAATAGAATGTAATGTTTGCAGTTCCATCTCCCGGTCCTCGCTGGCACTCATCGCGCCGGCCGCTGCAGACCGCGTTGGCGACCATGCAGGGACAGTGAAGGCGGTGGCCCCAAAGCCAGGGCGTCCCACTTCGGGGCCTCGGCTGGGGAGGGAGGGGCGGCGCCTCGGGCTCCGCAGCGCCACCAGGCGGCGGGGCGCGAACCCCACGCAGAGACCGCTGCAGGTGGCGCTCCCGGGATCCCAGGAAACAGCAGCAGCAACTGTACCCTTCTTAACACAGTAACTACGTGGGGGAGTCAACTAAGTCTGAATTGTAACTTACGGATTGACAGTGATGAATTAATTATCTCTTGTTCAAAAGATAACTATTGAGCCAGAACGCTATATGCAGCAGTACGGAATAGAAAGATAAATAAAACACGATTTCTACCTTCAACCGGCTCACCGTGTAGTTGGCAAAGCAGATTTGAAAACAGATTAATTCTAATGAAGTGAGATAAGGGGTAATACAAAGTGTCAAGTTCCATTCAGTATCATATGTCCTTAAAATTCCAAAAGGTCATGATTACCCAACAATATGAAACTATTTAATAAAGGTTGCATTGTTTCGGCCCCCATAGCACAGTGGTTGGGCCACTGAGTAGCTGGGCCCAACCCAGCCCGGGCCAACTGCAACAAAAAAACAGCTGGGCGTTGTGGCGGGCACCTGTAGTCCCAGCTATTTGGGAGGCTGAGGCAAGAGAATCGCTTAAGCCCAAGAGTTTGAGGTTGCTGTGAGCTATAATGCCACGGTACTCTACCAAGGGTGACATAGTGAGACTCTATCTCAAAAAAATAAAAAAATAAAGGTTGCATTAAAAAATGAAATTAGAGGAAGCGCTTTACACTTTCGTCCTCTCCAGCTCATCATGGTGGCCTCCCGGGCAATTGGCAGCCTCAGCCACTTCACTGCCTTCAGGATCCTCCGGTCCCGAGGTTCTATTTGCCGAAACTTTACAGCGTCTTCTGCTTTACTGACCAGAACCCACATTAACTATGGAGTCAAAGGGGATGTGACAGTTATTCGAATTAACTCACCCAATTCAAAGGTAAATATGCTGAGTAAAGAAGTACATTCAGAGTTCATAGAAGTAATGAATGAAATCTGGGCTAGTGATCAAATCAGAAGTGCCGTCCTTATTTCATCAAAGCCAGGCTGCTTTATTGCAGGTGCTGATATCAACATGTTAACTGCTTACAAGACTCCTCAAGAAATAACACAAATATCACAGGAAGCACAGAGAACATTTGAGAAACTTGAAAAGTCCACAAAGCCTGTCGTGGCTACCATCAGTGGATCCTGCTTGGGAGGAGGGCTTGAGCTTGCTATTTCATGCCAATACAGAATAGCAACAAAAGATGGAAAAACAGTATTAGGTGCCTCTGAAGTCTTGCTGGGGATCTTACCAGGAGCAGGAGGCACACAAAGGCTGCCCAAAATGGTGGGCGTGCCTGCTGCTT
>CAUYRH010085509.1:0-12249 GCA_963574655.1 Perodicticus potto
CGTTGTGGCGGGCGCCTGTAGTCCCAGCTACTCGGGAGGCTGAGGCAAGAGAGTCGCCTAAGCCCAGGAGTTGGAGGTTGCTGTGAGCTGTGTGACGCCACGGCACTCTACCGAGGGCGATAAAGTGAGACTCTGTCTCTACAAAAAAAAGAAAAAAAGAAAAAAAAAGAAAATGGGAGTAGAGGGCGGTGCCTGTGGCTCAAAGGAATAGGGTGCCGGCCCCATATGCTGGAGGTGGTGGGTTCAAACCCAGCCCTGGCCAAAAATTGCAAAAAAAGAAAAGAAAGAGAATGGGAGTAGAGGGCAGTGCCTGTGGCTCAGTGGGTGGGACGCCGGCCCCACATACCGAGGGTGGTGGGTTCAAACCTGGCCCCAGCCAACTTGCAACAAAAAAATAGTTGGGCGTTGTGGTGGGCACCTGTAGTCCCAGCTACTCAGGAGGCTGAGGCAAGAGAGTCGCCTAAGCCCAGAGTTGGAGGTTGCTGTGAGCTGTGTGATGCCATAGCACTCTACTGAGGGCGACAAAGTGAGACTCTGTCTCTACGGGGGAAGAGGGGGAAAAAGAAAGAAAGAAAATGGGAGTAGAGCTGCAGGAGCAGCATAGATGAACCTCAAAAAACGCAAAGTGGGACAGAGAAGAGAGTTCCCTGTAGCATGACAGGTTTGCTGTACTACAGTTTTCGGCAGTTTAAACACCAGCAATGGACCTCTTTCTTATTTATTGCTGCCACCCAGGGGTGAAAATAGTACATATCAGGATGTAAGGAGGGATATAGGCCACATGGGAACAGAGGGGTGGGGAGGTGGCTGCTGGGTGTGTGTGTACAGAAGGCATGGCGGGGAGAGCCCAGTGCAGGGTGAGAGAAGTGAAACCCAGAACCCTTCAGAGTTCCTGGGGGTTCCCAGTTCAGGGTGTAGAGGAGGGGTTCTGTGCCCTTTCAGCCCAAGGTACATGGTGACAAAGGCTCTGCCTCCCCAATCGGGGGCCTGAACCCAACGCTCTACAAGAGAAGAGGTGATGATCCTAATAGCATTAGAGATATAATACTCCTTTCCAAGGCTCAACTCGCATTTCCTCCACAGGACAGTCCCCCTCAGAGGGCCTGATCATGGCTGGGGATGTTTGCTCAGCATCAGGACATGTCTTCTCCCAGCATAGAGTTGGACCCAGAACAGGAACCAGAACTTCCCCATAAGGATTAATGAGCAATTCTCTCTGTTTTGACTTTTTTTTTTTTTTTTTGGTAGAGACAGTTTCTCTTTATGGCCCTCAGTAGAGTGTCATGGCGTCACACAACTCACAGCAACCTCCAACTCCTGGGCTTAGGCAATTCTCTTGCCTCAGCCTCCCAAGTAGCTGGGACTACGGGCACCCACCACAACGCATGACTATTTTTTGTTGTTGTTGCAGTTTGGCTGGGGCTGGGTTTGAACCCGCCACCCTTGGTATATGCGGCCGGTGCCCTACCAACTGAGCCACAGGCACCGCCCTGACTTTTTTTTTTGAGACACAGTTTCACTCTGTTGCCCTCAGTAGAGTGCAGTGGCATCACAGTTCACAGCAACGTCAAACTCTTGGGCTTAAGCGATTCTCTTGCCTCAGCCTCCCAAGTAGCTGGGACTACAGGAGGCCGGCTATTTCTTTTATTCTTGTGGTTCTCATTGTTGTTTTAGCTGGCCCAGGCCAGGTTCGAACCCACCAGCCTCAGTGTATGTGACTGGTGCCCTACCCACTGAGCTACAGGCACTGCCTCTTTTGTCATTTTGTTAATTATTAATTTTATCCAGGTAATATACATTATAAATCACATGCTACTATAGGAAAGAAAAAAAAGCTGTTTCTTTCTTCTGATCACATCCTGATCCTGTTTCCAGAGGCAACTGCTTCCAACTCTTTAGCTGTTTCTTCTAGTATGTATTTCCATATTTTCAATCATAAGCTTAACTGCTATTTTTTAAAATTGACTGTCTTTTTTTTTGAGACAGAGTCTCACTATGTCACCCCCAGTACATTGCTGTGGCATTACAGCTCACAGCAACCTCCAATCCTTGACCTTAAGCAATTCTCTTGCCACAGCCTCCCAAGGAGCAGGGACTACTGGCGCCCACCACGATGCCCGGCTATTTTTTTGTTGCAGTTGATTAGCTGGCCCAGGCTCGGTTCAAAGCTGCCACCCTCGGTGTGTGTGGCTGGCGCCGTAACCACTGTGCCACGGGCGCCAAGCCTAAGTCGACAGTCTTTTTATAGAGGCATAACATACTTTTGAAAAATTGAACACATGTTACATATCTATACACCTGTGATCTCAAAGCCCAGAACAAGAGAGAAAAGATTCCAGCTTTCCAAGGGGCTCCACTGCCCCTCCCTGGCTAGAGCCCCCAAAATGATACATCTACCACCTTAAGCGTACAAGGTAATCCATGCCGTCTACAGGGTCTCCTTTAGGAGCCACTGCCCTCTGGCTTCAATCTGGACATCCATTCTCTAGGGCAGAACTGCTCTCAGCCACTGCACTGGCATCATCCCACACTCCCCTGTGGCTTCTGTTTAGGTTGGAGCTCCCCCTCTTCGTGGATCCCAGTTCTTCCAACATGTTGCCTCCAGTAGCTTCTTGTGAGAGAGGCCATGGGAGCTAAATAATTTGCTAATTTGTGCTTTTTATGTCAGTGCCTCTATGCTTAATAGAAAGTGTGTCTGGGGGATAGATTTCATGAATGGAAATCATATTCCCTCAGAGAGGACTGTAAGTCCACTGCCTGCCATTCTGATTCTTAGTCCTTCTTATAGATTCTTCTCCCTCCACACTCTCTCCCTTCTGAAGCTTTCTGGATCTTTGCCTTTCCTCTGCTGCTGTGTTATTCCATGATGACTATCAGTAGCGATTTTTTTTTTTTTTTTGAGACAGAGTCTCACTGTGCCACCCCTGGTAAAGTACCATGGCGTCACAGCTCACAGCAACCTCAACTTTTTAGCTTAAGTGTTTCTCTTGCCTCAGCCTCCTAAGTAGCTGGGACTACAGGCACCCGCCACAACACCTGGCTATTTTTTTGTTGTAGTTGTAGTTGTTTGGCAAGCCTGGGCTGGGTTCAAACCCACCAGCCCTGGTGTATGTGGCTGGCGCCCTAGCCGCTGAGCTACAGGTGCTGAGCCTCTCAGTATGGATCTTTATTCCTTAATTGGGCCCTTTCAATGTGAAGACCAGTCTGTTAGTTCTGACACATACTGCCATATCATCTCTTTGGTAATCTGCTCCTCTGCATTTCTTCTATACTCTTCAACATTCCTATTGGTTGGATACTGCACCTTCTGGATTCACCCTTTTATCTTCTTCTTCTTCTTCTTTTTTTTTTTTTTTATAGAGACAGAGTCTCACTTTGTCACCCACAGTAGAGTGCTGTGGAGTCACAGCTCACAGCAACCTCCAGCTCCTGGGCTTAGGCGATTCTCTTGTGTCAGCCTCCCAAGTAGCTGGGACTACAGGTGCCCGCCACAACGCCCAGGTATTTTTTGATGCACTTTGGCAGGGGCCAGGTTTGAACCCACCACCCTTGGTATGTGGGGGTGGTGCCCTACTCGTTGAGCCACAAACGCCACCCCCTTTTATCTTCTTATTTTCTGTCTTTTGGTTCAAACTCCTGGACTCAAGCGAGCCATCTGGTTCAGCCTCCCAAGTACAGGGACTATAGGCTCACACCACCATGCTAATTTTTCTATTTTTATTTATTTATTTATTTACTTTTTTTTTTTTTGCAGTTTTTGGCCAAGGCTGGGTTTGAACCCACCACCTCCGGCATATGGGGCCGGCGCCCTACCCCTTTGAGCCACAGGCGCCACCCCATTTTTATTTATTTTTTATTATTAATATTATTTTGAGATGGAGTCTCACTCTGTTGCCCTTGGTAGTGTGCCATGGCGTCATAGCCCACAGCAACCTCAAACTCATGGGTTGTTGTTTTTTTTAAAAAAAAGCATTTTATTTTGTTTTATTTTATTTTATTTTGAGACAGAGCCTCAAGCTGTCACCCTGGATAGAGTGCTGTGGCATCATTGCTCACAGCAACTTCCAATTCCTGGGTTCAAGCGAGTCTCCTGCCTCCGCCTCCCAAGTAGCTGGGAGAACAGGCGCCCGCCACAACGCCCAGCCATTTTTTTGGTTGCAGCCGTCATTGTTGTTTGGCGGCCCGGCCTGGATTCGAACCCTCTAGCTCAGGTGTACGTGGCTGGCACCTTAGCCACTTGAGCCACAGGCAACTCTTGGGTTTAAGCTACTATCTTCCCTCAGCCTCCCAAGTAGCTGGGACTACAAGTGCCCACCACAAAGCCAGGGTATTTTAGAGCCAGGGTCTCCCTCTGGCTCAGGCTGGTCTCAAACTCATGAGCTCAGGCAATCCATCCACCTCGGCCTCCCAGAGTGGTAGAATTACAGGCATGAGCCACCACGCCCAGCCTCCAATTTGTCTATTTTTAGTAGAGACAGGGCCTTGCTCTTCCACAAGCTGGTCTCAAACTCCTGGCCTCAAGCAATCCTCCTGCCTCAGCCCCCAGAGTATTAGGATAACAGGCATAAGCCACTGCACCAGGCCTTGCTAGCAAACTTCACTTATGCTATTATATTTTGAATTTCTAAGAGTTCTTTTTTGTTCTGATTGCTTTGTGATTGTCCAAGGCATCCTATTCTCATTTCATAGAACTAGTACCTTTTCTGTGAATATCAAATATAGTTTTTTTGTTTTTTTTTTTGAAACAGAGTCTCACTATGTTGCCCTCAGTAGAGTGCTGTGGCATCACAGGTCACAGCAACCTCAAACTCTTGGGCTTAAGCGATTCTCTTGCCTCAGCCTCCCAAGTAGCTGGGACTACAGGGGCCGGCCACAGTGCCTGGCTATTTTTAGAGACAAGGTCTCGCTCTGGCTCAGGCTAGTTTTGAACCTGTGAGCTCAGTTAATCCACCCACCTAGGCCTCCCAGAGTGCTAGGATTACAGGTGTGAGCCACTGTGCCCGGCCATTGTGCTGGTGGATTAATGGCTTTCTTACTCCTTTGGTATCCTTTTGGTGGGATTTCATGAAGGTGTAAGAGACATCTGTATGGGGCCTATACATCTAGATTATTGTGTTTGGTGATCATGGTTTGCAAATGAAGTTAAAGGCTTAAATGAGCCAACTGAGGTCACTAGCAATTAAGCTGCAGAACTGAGTTTTCAAGTCCATTTCTGTCTTGAGTCCAATGTCCAGGCTCTTTCCTCCACAATATGCTGCCTCTTCTCAAAACGGATTCAGATCTGAACTAGCTTGCTTACTGTCAAAGAAAGGGAGTCCTGAATGGGTCCGGTCCTCAACAACTGCAGAAACCTAAAGCCCCAGGACTTGACAGCATCCATCCAAACATGCCAGAATGATCTTCTGTGAAGGCTCCATGCTTAACCAGTGTGCCCACCAGTGAAGAGGACACTCCATAGATCCCTTCTCCAGCGGGCCTGGGCTAGATCGCCTCTGGTCTGGTTGCTGGTGTCTCACTGTGATGTCTTTCACATAGGGATTTGAACCAGGCACTAGGGGTGCAGAGTGGGGGAGCCTGGTGACCAGGCGCACTTGTGTGTGGAGACCGTTGCTATATTTAGCAAACAAAAATTCAAGGCATCCAGCTTGATCTGAATTTCAGATGAAGAAAGAATACCATTTTAGTAATAAGTACAGCCCATGAACATTTGGCAATACTTCTAAAACATTATTTCTCGCTCATGTCCGGCAGCCCCAGTTCGCGGAGCCTCGGGCAGGGCACAACTACTAGCCAGGGACCCGCCAGCAGGCAGCGCCGGACCTCCGGGGGGCCGGCTCGGGCGCGCGCCGCTACGGGCTGGTAGGGGAGCGGGGAAGGCGGCGCCGCTCTATCCGGCAACTCACTAGGGCGGAAGCCACGCCCCGCATTTCCGCCGGGCGGGCCCGTTGCTGGGCGGGGCGGTGACGTCGGCCCGGAAGGGGCGGGCCCGCCGGGAGCCAGGCCGCGCCGCGCCGGCCGGGAGGGGGCCGGATCCCGGACCATGGCGGCGGCGGCGGCGGCGGCGGTGGCGGGTGCCGAGGGGCGGCGTACGGAGCTGGAGGCGGCGGTGACGGCGCCCGAGCGGGGCGGCGGAAGCTGCGTGCTGTGCTGCGGAGACCTGGAGGCTACGGCGCTGGGCCGCTGCGACCACCCGGTGTGCTACCGCTGCTCCACCAAGATGCGGGTGCTGTGCGAGCAGCGCTACTGCGCGGTGTGCCGCGAGGAGCTGCGTCAGGTACGCCCGGGGCGCAGGGGGCTTTGTCTTTCCGCTGTCTGGCCGCGGGCCTGTCGGCGCCGGTTCCCACAAAACAGGCCTGGTCGAGCCAGCTGGGCCTCGGTCCAGACTGAGGGCCATCCGGGCCGGGGGGCAGGAGGCGGCCGAGCTGGGCGGAGTAGGGAGCAGTTCTTGTGGGGACGGAGCCTGGGGACTTGTCCTCGTGCCCCGGGAGTTCTTCCTGGGCCACACGAAGGGTCATGATCAGATCGAGAACTCTGACCTTGTCTTTGGAGTTCATTTTTCAGAGGTCTGATTTTGGCTGGAGGAAAGAAGGCAAGAGGCAGTGTGTCCTGAAGGCATAGGGCCAAACTCTAGAGCCCAACCGGGTTTCTGGGCACCCATTGGGTGACTCTGAGCAGACTCCTTCCAAGACTGGTTTTTTCCATCTGTTGAATGGAGATGACATTCTGACCTGCCTACCCGAGGGGAAGGTCTGCAGGTTCTGGGTGGGAAGGGATAAAAGGTTTAGTGAGTTTTCCTCCTCTTTGCCAGTTCCAACTTTGGGCCTCACCTCCATAGTGAATGGGAGACGTTTCTGAGTCTGTCCAGACTTGGAAATCCTGGAGTCAGAAGGTGCCGTGGAGGTTCCTCCTACCCTCTAGGCAGTGGCAGCTGTAACCTAGCTGGAGCCCCCTTGGTTTACTGTGCTTAGAAATCTGCGTCCAGCGTTTTGAAATTCCCATGGTTTGTTCATAGCATTCTTCTTCTGGTGATGTCTGTCAGGGAATCTGATTTTCCTTTCCCTAGAAGTGATGCAGAGACAGCTGTGTTGAGGAATAGGTTCGTTCTTTCTTTCTTTCTTTCTTTTTTATAAAAAGTAGACATATTGGCTGGGTAATCCTAGCACTCTGGGAGGCCGGGGCAGGTGGATTGCCCTGAGCTCATAGGTTTGAGACTAGCCTGAGCAAGAACAAAACCTCGCCTCTAAAAATAGCCAGGCCTAGTAGCCAGCACCGGTAGTCCCAGCTACTCAGGAGGCTTGAGCCCATGAGTTTGAGGTTGCTATGAGCTATGGTGTCACTGCACTCTACCAAGAGTGACAAAGTGAGACTTGGTCTCAAAAAAAATATTAAAGGAGCCAAAGACACAGTGAAATCTTCTGAGCATTTTGTGAGTATCCACCTGTGCTCTGATAGAAAAAGATGCTGTGGGTCACTTGCAATGGAAGGAGGTGGGCCCAGATCCAGGAGAGATCTGGGGAGCCTTTGGCTTGTGGCTTACTCAGAGGGTGCCTCCCAGCTTGACCAGAGCCTGCCTTGCCAGCCAGTCTAGCACAGCATGACGTAACTCTCCAGCAGCCAGGCTTCCAGGACACCTGTAGCTTTCTTCCCGGAAGGAAGGTGCTGTGGAGGTCTTCATGAGCGAGGTCACGGCCTGGCTGCAGGTCCCATGCAGGAAATGAGTGAACAACACATGTGGTTACTATAGCCAGCGTCTGCCCTCTCACTCCTTTCAGGCCCCATGACCTCTAAGAGTTCTGTAACAAGGGGCTATTGACATGAGACGTCAGTGGACTTGTTCTGGGGTGCCCCTGGCCAAGCCTGGGCTTCCTCTTGGGGATGACCCACGTTTTTTGGGCAGCAGGAGGGGGGAGTCTTAGGAAGTTTGGTGTTATGTGAAAAATGCCACCCAGCTCAGCTTGATGCTCTCCTGTCCTCTCCTTTTCTCTTGTTTTCCTCCCACTTTTGAACTTGCAGCTCTACTCTGGCCCTGCCTGTTCTCTGCCCTGCTGTCTTGTGTTGAGAATTTACCTCTGCCCTGCCCTACCTTATGGGACTAAGTCTCTGTGGAAATTGGAAGGAAGATGCGCCAAGATGCTGAGTAGAACGGCTGTGCACCTTGACTGAGACCTTCTCTCTGGAGGCCCATTTGGGGCTGCTGGGCAGGCAAGGAGCTAGGTCAGCCCGCACTGCCCAGCAGGTTCCCTGTCTGAAGAGAGGCAGTGGCTGCATTGGTCTTGGTGGGCACAGCTGAGCAAACCCCTGGGGTTCTTATCCCTTTTCTGGATGCAACTGTCTCATGAGCTGTTTTCCACCATTGCTTATGTGCTACCTCCTCCTGGTCCCTGGTCCTGAGGGGCTACAGGCCACCCACTGTGGCCCCACCCCTACCTCACAGGATGTGGGAGGGGGTGCCAATGGCCAGGCCACAGTTACCCCAAGGCCCAGGTCAGGAGGCCAGACCTGGCAACTCAATTCATGTTTTCCTACTGTGGTTGGTTGGTTTGTTTGTTTTTAAAAAAGACTGGTAGAGTGATATGGCATCATAGCTCACAGCAACCTCAAACTCTTGGGCTTAAGCGATTCTCTTGCCTTAGCCTCCCTAGTAGCTAGGACTATAGGTGCTTGCCACAATGCCCAGCTATTTTTTTGTTATACTTGTCACTGTTGTTTGGCAGGCCCTGGGCAGAGTTTGAACACACCAGCCTGGGTGTATGTGGCCAGCGCCTTAGCCGCTGAGCAACAGGTGCCAAGCCATGTTTTCCTACTGTTAATGTCCCTTTCCTGTCACCCTGTGGTCCTGGCCCATTCTGTAAGCTTTTCCCTGTTCTTGTCCCCATCTGGGCTCTTGGGGACCTTAAGCTGTATAGATGACCCCTGGGAGTGATCCCTAGGGCCCCTTGTGTCCCCTCCCAGGCCTAGGCTGGCCTCATTATTGGCTTGCTCTTGCTGAAGCTAATTGGCAGTACCACTTAACTTTTTCATGTGCTCAGCAGTCCACTAAGTGCCCACCACGAGCCCCCCGGCAGACATTCTCATCCTTGGATGGCAGAGGTTCTTGTTCCTAAGCAGGCCTCTTGTCCCATCTACTTCTCACTGTCCTTGGGGATGGGCCTGGCTGTCCTGCAGCTCCCTCAGTGTGCCCCGTCCCCTCAGTCATATGCTGCCCAGGGCAGCCCATCCTCCGGTGTTCAGGCCTGGCTTGCCCCTAGACTACGGCCCCTCTCATCAGATAATCTGGAGCTCTTGTCTCCCTGCCTCCTTCCCTTTGTAGCCCCAGGCTGGCCCTCTCCCACAGGGCCCAGCCTGACCTCACTGGGAGGCAGGGTCTTGGTGGTGGATCCCTCCCCATCCCTGGCCTGGCCTCCAGGCCGTCATCCTCAACCTTGCCCAACCACATGCCTGCCCTCACCCTCTGCTGGAGATGAGGACACTGGCCACACTGGTTATACTGTTGTCCTACCAGTTGCTTCTCTGGTCTGGGAGGCCGGTTCTTATCTCATTGTCACTTTGACCCTCAAGCCTCCACCAGCAGTGAGCATTCTCCATGCCCGGCCCTGTGGCTCCAAGCCTGCTCCCCTCACTCTCAAGCAGGCCCAGCCTTGATCCCGTGCTGCCCGGGGCAGTTCTGTTCTAAGGCTCTCTTGTGGGACCCAGGACTTCCCCTCCTTATCTCCCAGCTGGTTCAGCTGAACCAGCCTGGGATATCGCTACCAGACTGCCTATCCTGCCCACTGTGCAGATGGATCCCCGAAACCCCTACCCTGTGCCTGCTGCAGGTTCTTCTGGTCCTGCTGCCTTGATGGCATGAGGAGCACCCTTGGCATAGTACAGCAGGTCTGGCTTCCTGGCTTGTGTACCTTGATGCCCTCAGTCACCTTGGCCACTGTTGACCCTTCCTGACCCTGCCTCCTCACCTCTATCTTGCTTTCTGGTCTCCTCAGAGAAGCTGTCTTGACTACGAGTCCACCTGTCCCACCAATGCGATCCCACAGAGGTTTCTTACGGGCTTGCAGTGAATAGGCATTGCTTGGGGAATTGGGTGCTGGGGACTATAGGGCGGCAAACACGGACAAGTCTCCAGTGACCTGAGTGTGGCCTGGCACTGTACCCACACACAGGCAGCACTCAGAGGAGACACATGGTAGGGGTGCCCTGAGGCCCCCCCGTAGTCCAAGAGGAAATGAGTCTCCTCGCTGTGGCCATGTCCTGGCCTGTCTCCGTGAGGTCTGAAGAGACCTCATCCAGGGCGGAGCAGAGTGCACAGCTGAGAGGAGGGGCACTGAGGCGGAGGCACCACAGTGGCACCCCGGCACAGATTTCCTCTGGGGAAGGAAGTCGTTCCTCCCTCTGCTGAGTCTGTTGAGCTTGGATGCTTTTTGGCAGCCTCAGGGAGTTCCCTCCCGGTTGCTCTTCTGGCCGTCTTGCAGGCAGACGCCAGGCTCCTGGATCTGCTGCTCATGCTGCCTCAAAGAAGCTGCAGTGGGGTGTGGCCCTGTTTAGTGCCTGTGAGTCCCGGCAGGCAGTGCGCCAGGGGCCCTATGCACCTCCCAGGGTCTGGGCTGGGGAGGTTGGGAGGCGGGGCTGCGTGTGAGCTCACCTTGGGAGGGCAGGTCCCTTGAGAAGAGGCCAGCAAAGACCAGGAACCTTCCCCACACTTGGCCCGGGGGTGGGGGTGGGGGAGCTGTTAGGAAGGAAGAAAGTCAGGGGCAGGTAGTACTGTCCCTGTGGGCCCACAGCTTTTATGAGGGCCTGTGGGCGGAGCTGTGCCTCCCACTCAAGGAAGGTCATGGGAGGGGTTGAGGCGCCCACCTGGGCTGAGGCAAGTGGCCATATCCACCCCACCCAGCCTGATGTGATGGCAAGAGTGAGAAAGGTCTGGACCACTACCCTTCTAAGCCGGGTCCTCTAGAATGGTCTGGCTAGGTCATGGTGCCCTCAGCTCCCAACAGGTGGGGTTGAGGGGTAGCCGTGCGTCTCCTAACTCTCTCTCCATGTCATGGCAAAAGTGGAGGTGAGCTTGACTCTTCTCTGACTCTCCTGGGAAATCATCTTTAACTACCCTGCTGCTGGGGGTAGGGTGTGGCCACCCCAGCACCACAAGCGTATGTGGGGGTCACTCTCCCAAGTTGATGGCTATTCTGGTCACAAATGTCCTCTTTGGTTAAGGCCAAACATAACAAAGATGACCTTGACGTGAACTTTCCCAAGGTAAGGATGTCCCCTAACATGCTGGTGAGGCCTCAGAGCTTCTCTGTGAACTCTGAGGCAAGTGATGAGTGCCAGGCTCAGGGGCAGTGGCCAAGTGGAGAGAAGATAGCCACTGAAGGGCTTGATCCCAGGAGGAATGTGATGGTAGTGAGGGTCCTTGTCAAAGGAGCTTCATGGAGAGAAAGTGGTACTACAGGGTGAGGGAGCCTGGGTGGGGTGGGAGAATCCAGAGCCAGCAGGGACCCCAGGCCATACTGGGGACAGAGTAGCATGCTGTAAGGCCTTGCCTCCCGCCCTTGCAGGAAGGGACAGGAGAGGAGTCTTTGAGCAGCCAGGCTCCAGCAGATACTGGAGACCTCTGAGAAATGGGCCCTGGCTGTGAGTTTCTGTGCCAGCCCAGCTGGGTATCATCAGCTGGTCCCCAAGGTACCCTAGACAGTTCAGAACAACAGACAAGGAGTGGCCAAGGTGATTGGCTGAAGTTGCTAGTCCTGGCTAAGTGTCTATGGCTCAAGCAGCTAAGGCGCCAGCCCGGAGCCTGCCAAACAGCAATGACAACTACAACCAAAAAACAGCCGGGCATTGTGGCGGATGCGTGTAGCCCCAGCTATTTGGGAGGCTGAGGCAGGAGAATCGCTTAAGCCCAGAAGTTGGAGGTTGCTGTGAGCTGTGATGCCAGTGCACTCTACGGAGGGCGACAGTTTAAGAATGCTAGTCCTGCCTCAGCGCCTGTGGCTCAACAGGCTAAGGCGCCAGCCACGTACACCTGAGCTGGCGGGTTCAAATCCAGCCTGGGCCCGCCAAACAACAATGACAACTGCAACCAAAAAATGGCCGGGTGTTGCAGCGGGCGCCTGTAGTCCCAGCTACTTGGGAGGCGGAAGCAAGAGACTCGCTTGAGCCCAGGAATTGGAGGTTGCTGTGAGCTGTGATGCCACGGCACTCTATCCAGGGTGACAGCTTGAGGCTCTGTCTCAAAAAAAGAAAAAAAAAAGAATGCTA
>CAUYRH010085511.1:0-48508 GCA_963574655.1 Perodicticus potto
AAAGGCCAGGCATTGTGTCGGGTGCCTATAGTCCCAGCTACTTGGGAGGCGGAGGCAGGAGACTCGCTTGAGCCCAGGAATTAGAGGTTGCTGTGAGCTGTGATGCAACAGCACTCTATCCAGGGTGACAGCTTGAGGCTCTGTCTCAAAAAAAAAAAAAAAAAAAAAGAAAAGAAATATATAACATACAGTGTTCTTGGCTGTGCAGAAGCTTCTTAGTTTGATCAGATTCCAGTAATGTATTTTTGGTGTTGCTGCAATTGCCTGAGGGGTCCTCCTCATAAAGTATTCTCCCAGGCCAATTTCTTCAAGTGTTTTCCCTGCACTCTGTCCAAGAATCTTTATAGATTCATGTCTTAAGTTTAAATCTTTTATCCAGTGAGAGTCAATTTTTGTTAATGGTGAAAGGTGTGGGCCCAATTTCAATCTTCTACAAGCCAATTCTCCCAGCACCATTTATTATACATGATCTATGTGTTTATCATTTAATAAATAAATAATAAACATAGTACCTGTTATATAAGAGGCACTCAAATGGTTTTTAAATAAAATGAAAGTTATATTGATAGCAAAAAAAAGAAACATATAACAATAAAATACTTAGAAAATTCTCAAATATTTGGAAATTAAGCCACATAGTTCTAACAAGAGGGCCAAAGATCATATAATAAGGAAAGTTAAAAAGTAATCTGAATAAAATAATAATGTAAATGTGTGAGATGCCTCTATAGTAGGTCTTAGAGTGCAATTTAAAAGTTTAAATGGCTATCTTACAAGAAATAAGAGATGGCTAAACAATGGTCTATGCTTCTATTTTAAGCTAGGGGAAAAAAGAGCAAATTAAAACCAAGATTAAAAATATAAAAATAAGACAAATATAAGAATGGAAATCAACAAAAGGGAGACAAATAACACAAAAAGTCAAATTGGTGCTTGCTTCAGCAGCACACATACTAAAATTGGAACAATACAGAGATTAGCATGGCCTCTATGCAAGGATGACACACAAATTTGTGAAGCATTCCATATAAAAAAAGTCAACATGTAACTAATTAATTAAAAGTTGATTCCTTTAAAATATTAGTAAAACTAATAAACCCCTCTAAAGATTGATCACAAAAGAGAGAAGATATAAATCATCAATATCACAAATAAAAGAGAAGACATCACTACCAATCTTACAGAAATTATACAATTTTCTACCAACAAAAAAATTCAACAAGCTAGATGAAGTGGAAAATCCCTTGAAAAATACCAACAACCAAAGCTCATTCACAAAAAAAATCAAGTATTTTTAATAAATATTTTATCCATTAAAGAAATTAAGTTTATAATCAAAATCTTTACCACAGGCCAGGCATAGTGGCTCATACCTATAATCTTAGTACACTGCGAGTCCGAGGCTGGAGGATTACTTGAGCTCTGGAGTTCAATACCAGCCTGAGGAAGAGTGAGACCCCATCTCCACTAAAAAATAGAAAAAATGACTAGGCATTGTGGTGTGCGCCTGTAGGCACAGCTACTCAGGAGGCGAAGGCAGGAGAATCGCTTGAGGTTGCTATGAGTTAGGCTGATGGCATGGTGCTCTGGTCTGGAAAACAGAGTGAAACTCTATCTCAAAAATAGAAAATAGTCCCGAATATTCATACGTAAACAAATGGACTACTCTTACCTCACATTATATGCCAAAATTAGCTCAAAATGGAAGATGACGTAAATATAAAAGCTAAAACCATTAGAATATCTGTTAAAAACATAGAATAAGACTTTTGTGACTTGGGTTATGAAAATATTTTAAATGACATGAAAAGCACTAACCATAAAAGAAAAAAACTGATAATTTAGGCTTAATCAAAATTAAACATTTTTGCCCAGCAAAAGAAAATCTTTAACATGAATATGTAAGCCACAGACTGAGGGTAAAAATAATTTTATTTTTTATGTTTTTTGGGGTGTCAATAATTGTAATAGATATATCTTATCTGACAGAAGACATGTATTAAAATACACAACGAATTTCTAAAATCAAGAATATATCACCTATACAAACGGGGAAATAGTTTGAAGACACCTGACAGAAGAGGTGTATGAATGGCCAGTAAATACGTGGGAAGGGTCCCAACATCCTTAGTTATAAGAGAAATGCAAAATAAAACTATAGTGAGACACCATTATATACTAATTAGCATGCTAAAGAGAGTTGTGCAGAGCAATTAGAACTCTCATACATTGGTATTGGGATTATAGCATGGTATACCACCACTTTGGAGAACTCTTAAGTTAAACCACTCTGGAGGAATGTTAAGTTAAACATAAATTTACTCTTTGACTCAGGAAGGAAAGAAGGGGTGGGGGGGAGAGAGAGAGAGAGAGATGTGTTTATAGCTAGCATCCTTTCCTAGTTGTCAAAAACTTAAAAAAAAACAAATTGTCCATCAACAGGAGCACGGAGAAGCATAGTACATTCATACAATTGAAAACTATTAAACTACTAACCTATTAAACTAAAAAGTTCCCTTTACTAATGAGTAGTTTAAAAGTACTAAGACACCAAACTGAACACAATGAATTTCAAAACCATCAAATGAACAAATCTAGACATAGGAGGCTGCATAGTGTACATCATTTACACAAAATTCAAAAGCTCGTCTATGGTGGTAAAAATGAGAATAATGGTTGTTTCTTGGTGTGAGAAAGAATTGCCTGGCAAGGAGCCACAAGAACACATTCTGGGATGATAGAAATGATTTATATCTTGTTTTGAATAGTGTTTATATAGTATATGAAATTGTAAAAACTCAGTGAAAGAATGTTTAATATCTATGCATTGTTTATGTTAATTATACCTTAAATTATATTACAGTTTATAAATTACATGTTACACTTTAAGAATGTTAATTTTTTTAAAAAAAAACAGGATTTCTCTTTTTTTACTCAGAAGTTTGTTCTCATTTTGTTCTGACCTTCCCTTTGTTTTGAAGATAAGGCATAACTTATTGTTCTCCAAATTCTCCATTAACCTCTCACCAAACTTACTGCAAAACTGACTCAACCCAAAGCAATAACAGCATGACAAAAATGGTGTGTGAGATCATTACTTTTACATCTGTGTACAGGTGACTGAAATAAAGAAGAATGGAGAAAATGCTGTCATCAAACGTCCAGCATGTGCATACACATTGTCTGGACACAGACACTGTTGAGATGGTGCCTTTACACTATGTGGTGCCCTGGTTCTTTGGGGACTCCCAAAGAAGTCCTGTGTGATCTCCTCCTCTTGAATCTGAGCTGGTCCCATGACCAATTTTGACCAATAGAATAAGGAAGCAGCCCTGGCAGCTTCTGCTTTTGCACTCTTGAAAGCCCTGAACTGCCAAGCAAGATGTCTGGCTACCCTGTTGGAGATACCACATTTAGAGACTTTGGGGAGACACTATTTGGGGAGGGAGATGTCATGAGTGACATGGAGAGGAAGGGAAGAACAACAAGAGCAATGACCCCAGCAGAGTCACTGGAACCAGCTCCCACCATTGGAGACTGCCTAGTGGAGGCAGCAGACATGGAAGTAAGGAAACCGTCATGGACATTCTGGCCCCTCCAGACGTGATGTGGAGCAGAGAAGACAGAAGTCATCTCTGCTGTTCCCCATCTGAATTCCAACTCACAGAAATAGTAAGAAATAATAAAACAATTGTTGTTTTAAGCCAGCAAATTTGGGGGTACTCTATTATATAGCACTAGATCACTGAAAGACACCTAATAAGCTCTAGAGGGAAGCTAGGGCCAGGAGAAACAGGTAGGAGATAAAATGAGAAAGAGCAGAGAAGATGGAGGCAGATGCATCATGCTGAGGAAACATGAGGACGCCGGAAGCATAGAACTGTGCTTCAGACAACCCGCTTCACCTATGTGAGGCCTTTAGACCACTACTCTAATGAAGGAGAACATCACTGGGTCAGAGTAAGGCACGAGGGCAGAACAGCCTTAAAAGCTGTTTCTGCCAGTTTGATGAAACCTAAGGCATACTGACTTCTTTAAAAGTTATTTTTAGCCTACACTTCTGTATTGGGATTCTCCTTACGGTTTTCAGCTGAGGTTATAAAATTGAGATTGCTTTAAGTGGTCTCAAATGATTTTCTAGATGAGGAAGGTGTTCTTTAAAAAAAGATTATACATTAAGATAACGCACTACTATTACTTTTACATACCTGAAACAAATTAAGCTGCAGCTTCGTTGGTGAAATTCTGCAGATGGCTCCAATGTACATCTGCTAAGCCAGCTGTACCATCTGTATGTGGTGCTATTTTGAGACCCACACTGAAGCGGCAAATAAAAGACACATGAAGCTTGCAGTGGTTGAGTTGTCTGGACCTGGCTGCTCTTAAGAAGCCAAAAAGTCTTCCAGAACTGACTTACTAACCATGGTTGAAGGTGTAAGCACTGGCAGAGTGACGGGACTATTAGCTGTCTTTTTTTTTCTCTTTTGTCATTGCCTTCATTCCCTTACCTGCAAAATAGTAATTTTAATGGTACCTTCATTATAAGATTATTATGAGGATTAAATAGGTATGTAAAATATTTAAAATAATGACTGGCCTGAAGTAAGCTCTCAATAACAAGTTTTTCTATCATATAATTTCTATATGCACCATATTATCCATTCACTTATTCAACAAAAGCATCTTAAGTGTAAAGTGAAGGAGACACCAAGGCACAGGTGTCTCTTTGGCAGTTGTCCAGCCTTTTTGGCTATTGGAGCCTCTGGTGAGGGTTGGAGGTCCCCCTCCTTGCCTGTCATCCCCATTTCCTATGCCTAGGTCAATTTCTTGTGAATTTCCTAGGCCTCAATTCCATGAATGGACTGTATCCATTCATTGATACACTCATTCACCTTGACCCCGGCAGAAGGGACTGTATTTATTGGTTTCCTGGCCAAGGAACCCATACACCTATATATACCCTGAGACTAAAGGCCTAAAGGAGGAGACGGGGAAAGACGGGGAGAGAAACAGATAGCGTTTCTCTCTCCCCACTTGAATTCTCTCCCTCTACCAGGAGCTTTAGTGTTTTCTGTATTCTTTTCTGTAAAGAAATTCTGTCTTACCACTGGGGGGTGGGGTGGGGGAAATAATGTAATGAAGAATAATAAAATACATGTATTTAAAAAATTAAAAGAAAATAAAAGAAAAGGCAAGGAGTACAGTGCATTTTAAAAGGGTACAGAGGAAACTTACTAAGTGCAGAATAAAAATGTCTTCATACAATAATTAGGAAAGTGCCATGAAGGCTATGTTAAACAGTTTGATGAAAATGTTTCAGATTGTATATGAAGCCAGCACATTGTACCCCATGATTGCACTAATGTACATAACTATGATTTCATAAAAAAGAAAAAGAAAAAAGAAAAAAAAGAAAAGGCAAGGAGGAGTTAGCTGGGCAACAAAAAGAAAAAAAAAACAGGAGCTTTTCAAATGAAGATGACATCATCTTCATGGACTATTAGTGGGTCCATGAAAATCATACATTGGAACCTTAACCCCCAAGGTTTTTGGAGGTATTATATGAGTATCAGGAGGTACGACCTGTGAGAGATAATTAGGTTCTGAGGAAGAACCCTCGCAAATGGGATTAGTGCCCTTCCAGAGGTACTTCAGAGAGCTCTGCAGTTTCTACCATATGAGGACACAACAAGAAGACTGCCAATTATAAAACAAGAAGTATACCCATCTCAACACTGGATGTGCCCATATGTTGATCTTGGACTTCTCAGCCTTCAGAACTGTGAAAAATAAATGTTGCTTTAGCCATCCATTCTATGGTAATTTGTTAGCTTTGCAAATAGCAGCTTGAACTAAGACAAATATGTACAGACAAGGATATATTTAATTGCACCCATAAAAGCATGAAAGTGCATAGGCTATCTGCCTTGAAATAAAAGACATATGCTAAATATTTTTCTCTCTTACTCTATCTCTGCCTCACTGGACTTGCTATAGCCTAAAATGGCCACAAACAATGGCAGGACAGCCTAAAGGAAATCACACTCTATGGAAATTCTATGCTGATCATTTTATGTACATTGACTTATATGATCCAAGGTACTCTACAACCCCATGAAGTGGACATAAGATGCAAGAAAATAAATTTCCAAAGTCACTCAGCTAAGATAGCCAGATTTCCAGTGCAGCTTAGCAAAATTACCAAGTTAGACATGCCTTCCTTTTGTACTGGAGCATTGAACGAGCTAATCAAATGCCAGATGTTACAGGAGGAAGGAACACTGGGGCTCGCAGTGTGTATATTGAGTGCAGGCACCTTGCAAATGGGTAACAAGTATGCCTAACTCACTAGCCCCATCAGGTGGTGTGGCTCGTAAGACCTTGATGGCAGGAGCCCAGGATGGAGCCTCAGACTTTGGTCACCTGTGTGTCTATCCCAGGATGCCTTAACAAATACTGTCTGCTATCTTATGAAGAATGGTGAGACAAGCTGGCTAAGCCATTGTTAGACATTAAGAATTTAGTATCAGTCAGCTTGTTGAATTAGGTACCCCACAGAGAGCAGGCCAAAAAAGAATGAATGAAGGAGACAGTGGTGAAGACAAGTTGAGAGGGTGGAAGGGTCAGATTCAAGTGTAGTACCAGGGAGCGTGCAGTGGGGAGAGGAGGTGGGGGCAGGGAGCACAGAGAAACCAGGTTCCTCCTGAATGCTACAGACAGCCTCAGGGTCAAGCTGGCCTGCCTCTACCACTGCCATTTAGTCATCCTTGGCTGAAACCAGAGTAGAGTACAGACACATCACAAGGAAAATTCTACTGAGCTTCTCTCAACTAGGAGGTATTCATTGATAATACTTGAAAGATCTAATAGATGAGAAAGAGACAAATTAAGGAGAAAAAGAAATTTTCTCTGTTCTTCTAACTACTGTTGCATTAATAAGTAATGCATATAGAAGAGATTCAAGAAAAATATACATGCATAAGAGTGTACACATATAAAATCTATGTATATGTAGTCCAATCTTCACAGGGTCCTGCTGAGCCCTTTGCAAACTTCTCACCTGGCCCTTACTACAGTTTGGAGGACTTAGTGGCCTTCACTTCCCTGGGGAAAGGATCTTGTCTTATTTATCTTTATAGGTTAAAGTAGCTGGCACAGTACCTGGCACATAGATGATTCTAAGTAGATACTGGATGAATGAAAGAATAACTATAGTTTTTTTTAAAGATGGAAAGCAAGTTCAAAGAAAGCAGTTATTATATTCTTCGTTTCTACTGGCAAGCACTTTAAATAGCAGCAAAACATCTACCCTTTTAGTATCTATCCACATATTATGCTGGCCCTGTGTTTTCTAGCTGTCAGGAAGCAAAAGTTTTGGTTATGTCTAAATTATCACCCCAATAAGGAACTTTTAAACACATATGTACAATTGGTCTAAGCATAAATAAACCTTTTTAGAGATTTTATGGTGAAAAATCACAGAAACTCAAAACAGATCTTGTTGATTAAGAATAACAACAACAAAACCTTCAAATGGGAAATTTATTGGTAATAATATTAAACTGAACAATAAAAAGATATTTCAACAAGTCATAGAAATTTCTGTTCATTGTCCAAGAAAGATAAATGCGACATCTTTCTTTATTTAAATGCCCAGAGTACTCATATTTGTTTCATGGGTCAAATGATCTGCAATTTTCATGGAGTACTCACAAAGGGAAAGCACCTAGGAGGGGGAGAGATGTGATCAGCCTTCAGAATCCAGACTATCACGCAACTTCGAAGCAGGTGGGAAACTCAGGTATCTCAGGCTGCAATTTACTGCTGTCAGCTTCTGCCTTTCAAAATCAGTTTCCAGATTATCAAATATAAACTCTGCCAATCAAAATACCTTCTATTGACTAGTTAATGCCACAAAATTTCAGAAGTCCCAGGATAGCACTATAGGGGGAAAGTGCTGTATGCATAGTTCTGACATTATAGATTATCTCAATATTCTTTCTCATATTTCATAGCATTGCAAATGCTGACCGAACAAATCAACCACATCAGTGTTTTTACCACTCGTCTGATGAAGAATTCTCCCCTTTCATAAGTGAGGTAGAGAAACTAACCTCCAACCTACCACATTCCACGAACAAAATCATAAATATCGGGGAAAATAAAACTCAAGAAGTTTGTGGCAGGTTAACCGGTCATGAGGGGTTACTTCATAAGGAAACCACTTGAAAGATTTTATCTGCATCACCTTTCAGGATAAATCTATCTAACGAAACTGAAAAGACAGAATTTTTTTTTTAAGAAAGGGGTTATAGGTTAATTGTTATCACATTACACTTTTAAAATGTTATCTCACCTGGCATCCTTTAACAGATGCTTCCCAAGCAAACCGTCACGAGTGAACAAAGAACTTCAATTTGCAGAAGAATCAAGTCTGCGCTGGATTAATAAAGTCACTTCTCGTTGTCTCTTAATAATGAGCTGTCAGATGGCTTGCTTTGATTGAAAACGACAACAAAAACCCAGCTTCCTGGTCTGAAAAGACCGGCTGCGAGTGACACTCCTTCCTTCCTCTCGGGTGGGACCCTCCCAATTTCTCCCAATCTTCCTGATCCTCTCACTAACCCAGCTTAGCTTCACCTGGCAGGGCGCTCAATCTAGAAATCTTCAAAAATCATTCCTCCAGTTGCACGAGAAGTGGGCCTTATTGTGAATGGAAGCCTTCATCATTTCCTGTTCTAAACAGATTATTATTTATGGAGACCAGGTTTCCACCCCCCATGGAAGCCTTCTCTTTTCTTTCCTCCCTTCTCTGCCCCTTACTGCCCCCAGGTGGGACACGGGGCTGTGCAGCACATTGCCTTATGAATCTTGCTCAAGTACCCAATTATCCTGCCAGGCAGCCGTGTCAGCGTCCTGACAGCCGCGTGCTGGGTGCCGGCTGCGCTGTCAGAGCTGGGCGACTGCAGGCAGCCGTGGGTTCCTCCCCGCATTTCCATTACCGTGGGGCGAAGAGGCGCGCACGTGCAGAGGACTTCGTTAGGGGATGCCGCGGAGGGCAAGGACGGCTTAGAAGAAAAGGCTGAGGTGAAAATTAAAAAAGGAAAAGCGCCGGTGCAGTCCAGACAGGTGCCGGTGCTCTCTCTCCTAGGGCAGAATCGCGAGACTCCGCTCCCAGGCCCTGTGTCGCTGTCGCCGGGGAGAGCGCACACTCAAGACTGATTTTAATTGAGATCAATTTAACAAGTATCATCTTCTGCAAAGTCCTCCAACTGATTGAAAACCAGATGAAGCTTTAGTAAGTGGTGACAGGTTTTTCTGTCGTCTCCCCCTCCCCTAAAATGATTTTCTGAACTTCTAGAGATTCTGTGCTAAGGAAACACCATTTATCATGGGCCAATCTCTGCATGCATATTTTAAAATAATTATTATTTGCACATGTGTTTATGAACATAACCTGTAACCGCAATTATCTGTCAACAACAAACATTTATTTGTGGGTCAGAATTGCAAAAGACCCCGGCATTTTACCTGTTGCCTGGAAAGCAGCTTCTCTCTAAACTCAGTGATTCTACTGCAGGCCCCACAGGACCACTTGTGTCACTGGCTGATTGCATCTTAGAAGGTGTTTGTTAGAAGTAGTCGTGGTTTAGAGAATGGACTCGGGCCCACACTTATTCAAGGGAGTATAAGGATCCTCTGCGTCATGATGGTAATGTCACTGAATAACCAGGAACATTTCACAGTTATGTGGATACAAGACTTTCCTGGTGTTTATCCAGCCTTATCTAAGATGACCCACACAGCACAGATCCCTCTCTCTTTAACAAAGTTGCTAAATAAATGATGATGCCAGTGACATACAGAATAAGTTCCAACAAGGAGAGAAAACTCACACTATAGGGAATTGCATCTGTGATAGGAAACAGTTGCTTATATCGAGACCAGGATAAAAAGAATATTTCTATTTAAATGCATCAGGAGGGATTTAAGATTTACAACGCCAGGGAGTTACTTATCATAAGGGTTGTGCGGGGTTGAAATACACCGTCCTGAACGAAGTCAGAGCTGTTCTCCTCCAGAGAATTTCATGTGATGTGACTCTAAAGCAAAGAAGGTTCTTCTTTTCATACAGCTATCTGAGAATTTCCATATTTCAATAAGTTACTATCTCCACTGAATAATCACTGAAATAGCTATTGCAAGAATCAAGTGAGATAATGGGGTAAATCATAAAGTTCAGTACCTGGCACTCAGGTGGAAGGGTGTGTATGTGAGAATGAAATATGAAATATAAATATCCAGGCACAAACGAGTATGTATATGTCACACACCCCACATACCTCCTCAGACTTGAAGGCCAATGAGGCTGCACTGGTTTCATTTACAAGTGTTTTGAATTCCCTCTGAATTATTTTCATAGCCTTCAGCACATTCTCTTTAGCAAGATTTATGTAGTACTTACAATATCTGCAAAGAACAATCTTTGACTGGCAAAGCTTCCTGTGACATTGGCCTTGATTTCTGGATAGTGCTGTCAATTGAGAAGCGAGAGTAATGAAAGAGTCTCAAACAAGTAAGTCGAAAAGGATCATTTAGGATCAAGATTGAGAGACGCACTACAAAGCCAGGAGATGGCTGTTTGATGGCTTCCTGCCTAGGCCTAAAGGCAGCCCCAGCCCAGGCTGGTCTTGAACTCATGAGCTCAAGCAATCCACCCTCCTCGACCTCACAGAGGGCTAGGATTACAGGCGTGAGCCACCGCGCCTAGCCCTGCTGCTGCTATCTGGATAAGCAGCCAGAGGAACTCGACGATGACAAACACCCACATCTATGAAGAATGTGCCTGTGATGAAAAGGATTAAGACGTCCCAGAGGCAGTGACTCCAGAAAAAGTCCAGATTAAAGGAATTCTTGGAGAGATTTCACAACATTGGAAGAGTAAGGGCTAAACTATAGGATGCTGAGCCAAACTTAGAAAGGAATATGACAATTTGCTAAGACTTGAAAAAGATGCTTGCTCTCTATCACAAATTATATGTCAAGAAGAAAGCAAGCACTGTCCAAAGTGTTCTTATTCCTTTTTTTTTTAAACAGAGAAATAAAGTAATTCTCAATATTCCTAATGTTTTAAATTGCAGTGAACTAAATAAATTTTAGTTTTTACTACCTTTTAAAATTTTTCCTTATGTATTTATAACTTGCAGTAAGACAGGCTTCTTATAAATTTATTTTGGACAAAAAGTATTAAAGGTCCAAAAACAATTATAATTTCCTCCACTGATGAAGTTAGCTTTGCACAATTTCATCTTATATGATCATTTTTATAGTCCTGCAATCCTGTGCAAAGCGAAGATTGACTGTATGGGGGGAAAAATGTTCCATGTTATTAGTCACATGGGAAATGAAAAGTAAAACATCATTGCACCCATCCCAGAATATTCAAACCAGAAAAAAAAATAAAAGATGCTAAATGTTAGCCAGGATGCAAAGACACTTGAATTCTTATACATTGTTGGTGGGAGTGTAAATCGGTTTAAAAAACTTGGAAAACTACTTAGCAACAGTCACTAGTACTGCACAGATACTCAAACTTGTGACTCTATGACCCAGTCTAACTACCCCTCGTCTGAGTCCAGCTGAAAGGACATATGCTCATATCTACCCCAAGAGCTTATATACAACACTGCGCATAGCAGCCTTCCCCATAACAATCAAAACCAAGAAATATAAATGACTTTTGACAATGAAATGAATATAGAAACTATGGCATATTCATATCATAAATATATATAAAACAAAATTATATACAGAAATAAAATGAACAGATTACATGAAGAAGTAATACTATGAAGGAATCTGAGAAGCATAATGTTGAGTAAAGGAGCTGACAAAAAGAACACATACCATTCTATTTCATTTTTATAAAGTTCAATAACTGAATTAACTAATCATAAGGAAACGATTACTTCCAGGAGTACAGAGAAGGTAGTGATTGGAAAGGGACCACACAGGGGTTTTGGGGACTTGGTTATGCTTTATTTAATGATCTGGGTGTTGCTGACATGATGTATTCACTTAGTGATAAACTGATTAACACGTATGTTTAGGAATCTGTACACTCTTCTGAATGACTGCTATGCTGTAATTAAATATTTTGTTAAAATAAAAGCCAAGAAGGTTGTTTTAATATATGGAATAGATATTTATAATCATTTCATCAAAGCATTATTAGTTCAGGAGTAGTTCTGAAATGGTCTGGGAAATGCTCAAGATTCTGTTTTGTTTTCTTTTATTTCAGATTAATATGATGGTGCAGACGATTAGGTTACAACATTTGCATTTGTTAGGTAAAGACCAAGTGGTAGCTGTGCCCCTCACCCAGGAGGTGTGCCACACACACCCTTACATTGTGCCCACTAGGTGAGAGCACACCAGTCCCCTCCTCCTCCCCTCTTCCCCCATCTTCCTCTCCCCGCCCCCTCCTTGAGTTTAGATGTGTTTTTCTCTTGTATGGGCATGTATTTGTCCATCTGCTTGTTTCATATAAGTATTGAATACATTGGATACCTGCTTTTCCATTATTGTGATTCTTTACTAGGTGGAATGTTCCCCAACTCCATCCAAGTTAGCACAAAAGAAATAAAATCTCCATCTTTTCTCTTTTTATGGCTGACCTGAAGATTCTTAAAATGTTTTCTAGTGGTCCATGACGTCAAAATTTTTTTAAAATAATAAAATAATACTAAGACATAATGCACCTTTTCTGTAGGTTGTCATTCATACTAATAATATAAAAGCAATGGCGAGGAGACTGCAGATTCCCTAGCATGAGTCCATCAAACAAAGAGTGCTACCAACCTGTACTTGCTGTTATTCTATGTTTCTCAGCCATGCACTCACTGCAGAAGAAAAAGATGAAGAAGAAAAGAATGAGGAAGAGAAGGAAGAGGAAGGAGGGAGGAGAAAGAACTAGTTTCACTTAAGAAGAAATAATGAAGCAGTAAAAAATTAACAAGCATTTATAATTTTCAAATGAGTAAATACATATTTGAAACACTTCTGAGTTTTAATTTCTAATATGATAAATACCAATAGCTATGAGTGACAGGACCAAAAGTTCTTTAGAGTCCTTAGTAATTTTTAAGAGGAAAAAAGAATGCTGAGACCAAAATATTTGAGACTTACTCTTAGGAAATATAAGGTCTCCGATTATTCTGCAATTGGCTCACTAATATGTGAAGAAGCCCCTTTTCAAGTATTTAAAACTTCTAAAGTAATTAAAATACTCATCATAAACATACCATGCTCATGGCTGGGAAGAATAAACATTGTAAAAATGTCCATACTAAACAAAGCAATATACAATTTTAATTCAATCTCTATTAAAGCTCCACTGACATACTTTAAAGATCCCCCCCCCCCCAAAAATACTTCATTTTATATGGAATCAGAAAAAACCTTGAATAGCCAAGACATTACTCAGAAATAAAAACAAAGCAGGAGGAATCACACTACCAGACTTTAGACTATACTATAAATTAACAGAGATCAAAACAGCATGGTACTGGCATAAAAACAGAGAGTTAGATACAGGGAACAAAATAGAGAACCAAGAGATGAACCCAGCTACTTACCATTATTTGATCTTTGACAAGCCAATTAAAAACATTCAATGGGAAAAAGATTCCCTATTTAACAAATGGTGCTGGGTGAACTGGCTGGTGACCTGTAGAAGACTGAAACTGGACCCACACCTTTCACCATTCACTAAGATAGACTCTCATTGGATTAAAGATTTAAACTTAAGACATGAAACTATAAAAATACTAGAAGAAAGTGCAGGGAAAACACTTGAAGAAATCAGCCTGGGTGAATATTTTATGAGGAGGAGCTCCCCCCACCCCAGGCAATTGACACCAAAAATACATTACTGGGACCTGATCAAACTAAAAAGCTTCTGCACAGCCAAGACCACAGTAAGTGAAGCAAGAAGACAGCCCTCAGAATGGGAGAAGATATTTGCAGGTTATATCTTCGACAAAGGTTTTAATAACCAGAATCCACAGATAACTCAAACATATTAGCAAGAAAAGAACAAGTGATTCCATCTTAGGGTAGGCAAGGGACTTGAAGGAAAATTCTGTGAAGAAGACAGGCACATGGCCTACAGACATATGTAAAAAATGCTCATCATCCTTAATCATCAGAGAAATGCAAATCAAAACTACTTTGAGACATCATCTAACTCCAGTAAGATTAGCCCACATCACAAAAATCCCCAAACCAGAGATGTTGGCATGGATGTGGAGAAAAGGGGAACACTTCTACACTGCTGGTGGCAATGAAAAGTAATACATTCCTTTTGGAAAGATGTTTGGAGAATACTTAGAGATGTAAAAGTAGACCTGCCATTTGGCCCTACAATTCCTCTAGTACGTATATATCTAAAAGACTAAAACTCACATTATAACAAAGATATTTGTACCAGAATGTTTGTTGCAGCCCAATTCATAATTGCTAAGTCATGGAAGAAGTCCAAGTGCCCATCGACTTATGAATAGATTAATAAATTGTGGTATATGTACACCATGGAATGTTATGCAGCCTTAAAGAAAGAGGGAGACTTTACCTCTTTCACGTTTACATGGATGGAGCTGGAACATATTCTTCTTAGCAAAGTATCTCAAGAATGGAAGAAAAAGTATCCACTGTACTCAGCCCTACTATGAAACTAATTTATAGCTTTCTTATGAAAGCTATAACCCAATTATAGCCCAAGAAGAAGGGGAAAGGGGAGAGGGAGGGGAGCGGAGGGGGGAAAATAGGTGAAAGGAGGGTACTTGGTGGGACCACACCTATGGTGCATCTTACAAGGGTACATGTGAAATTTACTAAGTGTAGCATATAAATGTCTTAACACAATAACTAAGAAAATGCAGTGAAGGCTATGTCAACCAGTTTGATGAAAATATTTCAAATTGTATATAAAACCAGCACATTGTACCCCATGACTGCATTAATGTACACAGCTATGATTTAATAAAAAAAGTACTTGTCATACAAGCAAATATCTTTGTACATTTTATTTACTTAGGAATGCACTTCAAGTGGCACTCAGTGATAAAGTTCAGCCTAATCTCTGCCCCAATGATCCAAATTTCCCAATGAGCAGGCAGAGGAGGTAATGGGATAAGATCACCTTCAATTTATTCAATGAATGAAAATACAGAGCACAGACTAAAGGAAGTGGTTAGTCATCATTCAAAAATAAGTAGTATCACTGATGACCACAGCATTCCACTGAAGAACAAAACCAAAAATACATTTTCCATTAACTTATTAACATGAGGCCTGGCAACTAAGTTCATGAACTCATCCTAGAAAAACCTCATGCTGTATATCACTAAGGTCACCTTCAAAATACTCCCCCTGGGAAGCTATGTACCAACTCTAGAGCCCAGTCCACTGTTCAAAGTCATTTTGGAATAAATTATTTTTCTGGAATGGCCATCAGAACTGTTTTTGTATTGCCCTTCATTTACTGAATGTCATCAACATGTCTTTCATTCAACATTTTCTCTATTTGGGGGTAAAGAAAACATTAATTGGGAGCCATATCATGTGATCAGAGAGAGTGTTCCAACATAGTTATTTATTTACTGGCTTTAAAAACTCCCTCGCAGACAGTGCCATGTGAGCTCAATGTCAAATGCTCAGGGTCTCAAATGACATATCAATTTTATATCATCTCTAAAAACTGGTGAGAAAACGATAATATACAGAGATAAGGTGTAAGAATATGACGACTAATAAGGATAATTACCTGCCATTCTCAGCACCTGAGAACCTTGACTTGACTAATTCAAGCTTAGAAAATTGTAAACTTAATAATAATCCAGGCAATGATTCTGATTAAAACAATAGCATATTTCTTAAAAAATAAAGTTGCACAGCTTGGGTTTACAGAGGTGTAAATCTGGAAACAAAAGCCAAGTCCTCCTTACCACACACTGAGCTAAAGTCAGGACAAATACGGCAGCTTTTGTGAGGGTCCTGGATCCCTGGGGTGCATGCTGGAACAATCAGAGATTAGAAATGATCAGAATAAGATCACTGGAACAACCAAAGTCCACAGAAACGTCTAATTTTGACAAAAAAATAATAATAATAATACCGGGTACCACATTTACCTTCACACCTCAAATAATTAAAAATCAGACCAAATATGTGAAACAAGAGTTTTCTAACTTTGAACATTATATAATGAAGGACAGTGATCCTTGCAAGATGGGAAACAACCCAGATGGGCCCTATAATTGCTCCAGCTAACTGTGTAGTAAGAATTCCCAGTCCATGACCTGAAGAGGGAGAACCCAGGCAGTTCACAATGACACCCTCTTTGGAGGAGACAGAGCTGAGAGTCCACAGAGGAGGAGGCAACTAGGCAACTGGAGCTCGCAGGGGAGGGCTGTGGTGGAAAGATGTGCAGAGGGTCCCCATGCACTCTTGAGCTCAGTACTGATTAGCACATGCATGTAATCCAATTACCCAAAACTCATGAAAGGGGCAGATGCAAAGGAGATGACCCCTGACTCACACAGGGTTGGGAGTAGTCCCTGTTTTCATCAGCCAGATCAAAACACCTTATAATTTGTGGGGTCCAGTACTCAGAAGAGTCTTGTCTAAGTGGTGGAATAAAGTGAACCCCAGGATAAACAGTCTGTGTCCAGACTAGGGCTAACAAATCTGAAAAGCAAGAACTGACATTTTTAACCTGTTTCCAAGTAACTTAATCCCACACCAGAATAAAATATTTATAGAAATAGAAAAACAGCTAGCATGCAACAAGTTAAAATCCACAGTGGCTAGCATTCAGTTAAATATTTATGAGGCATGCAAAAAAGTAAGAATGTAAAACCCATAAAGAGGAGTCAAAATAATCAAAATGAAAACAGAAAAGACACAGATGATGCAATTACTACATGGAGAAGTTAAAACAGGATAACTTCATTCAGTATAACAAATAAGGAAGAGAAGAACTTAGCAGATTTAACAGAGGCACGGAGAATACAAAAAGACCCAAATAGAACTTTTAATGATGAAAAACATGGTGTCTGAGGTGAAAAAACACACTGGATGCAATTAATAGATGATTAGTAATATAGAAGAAAATATAAGTAAACTATGAAGACATAGCAGCAGGAACTGTCTAAAATGAAACAGAGACAAAAAAGATTTTTTAAAAAATGAAAAGTACATTAGTTGGCCACATGACAAGTTTAAGCAGACTATTTACAAGCCTTCCTACAATAATTAATAACTAAATAAAACTAAATGCTCAAATTTCTTCACAGGTGAATTGTACCAAACATTGAGGAAAGAAGTAATACCAAGTCTATACAAAGTCTTGCAGAACTTAAGAGACAAGAATATTTCCAAATTCATTCTATGAGATGAGCTTTATCCTTACCAAAGCCATAATAAATGGTTATGGGAAAACTACAGAACAATATCCTTCATGAACACAGGTGCAAAAATCCTTAACAAAACTTTAATCAAATCTAAAAACAACTCAAAATGATAATGCAGCATGATAAACACCATGGCATTTATCCCAAGAATGCAAGATTGCTTTCATATTCAAATTCTAATGTAATTCACCATATTAACAGACTAGGAAAGAAAAACCATCTGATCATCACGACAGATTCAGAAAAAGTGTTTGAGAAATCCAGTATCCGTTACTGATCAAGACTCTAAGCAAAGACTGGCCGTTGGGGCTCATGCCTGTAATCCTAGCACTTTGGGAGGCTGAGGCGGGTGGACTGCTTGAGCTCAGGAGTTCGAGAACAGCCTGAGCAAGAGTGAGACCCCATCTCTACTAAAAATAGAAAAACTAGTCAGGTATTGTGGTGGGCACCTGTAGTCCCAGCTACTCGGGAGGCTAAGCCAAGATTTTTTGAGCCCAAGATTTGAGATTGCTGTGAGCTGTGACTCCATGGCACTCTACCCAGGGTGACAGAGACTCTGTGAAAGGAAGCAAGAACGCACGGAAGGCCGGGCGGGCGGGGGAACGGGGCGAAAGAAACGAAAGAGAGGGAAGAAGAGAGAAAGAAAGAAAAGACTGACTCTAAGTAAAGTAGGAATAGAAGGAAACTTTCTTACCCAGATAAAGGGCATCTAAGAAAACCCATAGTGGATGTCTTACTTACTGGTGACAGACTGAATGATGCTCTCCACCGAAGATTAGAGACCAAGTAACAATGTCTGCCCTCACCACATCTATTCAACATGGTAACGGAGGTCATAGTCAGTGCAAGACTCAAAAGAAGTAAAGGACAACCTGACTGGGAAGGAAGAAGTGGGACTGTCGTTACTTGCAGTGCACGTCGTCCAGCTAGGCGTAAAAGTTTACAGGAGAATAACAAGTAAATACTATATACTTGTATACGTATACTCTCTCATAGTAAGAGAGTAATGTGAAATAGTACTCATATACTATTACTAATGTATGAGTCTGGCCAGTTTGTGGACACGAAAGCGATCTATAAAATTGATTTGTATTTTCATGTGCTATCCATGAGTGAACAACTGGAAAATATGAAATTCTAAGAGGTGATTCTGATAGCAAGAGCAGCACACTTAAATCTACCAAGTGTAGCTGAGAAAGTTATGAAGATGGAAATATATGGAGAGACAGTTATGGATCAGAAGATTCACTGTTGTCATAAATTCTTTCCAAATTAACCTATAAATTCTTTGTAATTTCAATTAAAATTTAAGTGAAAATGTAAAGGACCTAGAAAATCCAAAGCAACTTTAAACAGAAGAACAATGTTGGAGTTATATTTACCTGGTTTAAGGATTTATTATAAATCTATAGTATTCAAGATAGTATGGTACTGACATCAAGCTAGACAAAGAAGTTGAGGGAACACAATAGAAAGATTATTTTAATTCATTGACACCCTACATGATATACCAATAAGTAGTTCAAACAAAACTTCTAGGAGGAAAGATAAGAAAGTATCCATACTGGATTAGGTAAAGATCTCTTAGATATGATACCAAAATGATGCTTATAAAAAAACAAAGACACATTGAACTTCATCAAGATTTAAAAACTCTGCTTTTAGAAACTCATAACTGCTTTTAGAAACTCATCTGAATGAAAAAAATAAGCCAGGGCCTAGGAAAAATAATTTCAAATCACCTGTTTGATTAAAGGTTTTAATTCAGAATACATAAGGAATTCTCAAAATTCAATAATACGAAAACAAACCCAAGTTAACAAATGGCCCAAATACTTGACCAGAAACTTCACAAAAGAATAGATACAAAGGCAAATTGGCACAGGAAGAGATATCTGACATGATTTATCATTCATCGTTAGGGAAATGCAAATGAAAACTATAATGCCATTTCTACTCCAAACCTATTTGAGTTTCCGAAATTAAAAAGTCTGACCCTACTAAGTGTTAAGCTAGACTCGGAAGCAACTAGAATTCTCTCATACTGCAAGTAGGAACTTAAAATGGCACGACCACTTTGGAAAACTGTCCAGCAGGTTCTTAAGTTATCCAGAGTTTGATCCAGCCACCCCACTCACAGAGAAAGGAGGGCCTGTGATCTTACAAAAATGTATATGTATGTATTCATAGCAGCTTGATCTGTAAGAGTCAAAAAAATGAAAATAACCCAAATGCCCATCAAGAGATGAGTGGATAAGGAAATGGTGGCATATACTGCATAGCGACACGTTAATATACAACCACGCTGCTGAATGACACTCAGACAAAAAGCAATGAACTGTTGAGACACACAATACGCTTTTGCAGGTAATTGATATGCTCATTATCTTGTCTGTGGAGATGGTTTCACGGGTATACACATATGTAAAAATTTATATATGCAGTAGTACGCTTTAAATATGTGCAGTGTATTATGTGTGAAGTATACTCAATAAGTTTTTTTTTTTTTAAGAAATGAAACAAAACAAAATAAAACAAAAACAGCTCAGACACCCATGCCAAGAACATTCAAGAACGGGCCAAAGTAACAACCAAAGTAACACTGATAGGAATGCTTGTCCCCCGTCCATAAACTCTAATTTCTCAAAGATTTCTTTTCTTTTCTTTTTCTTTCTTTTTTTTTTTTTTGCGATACAGTCTCACTATGTTGCCCTGGGTAGAATGCCGTGGCTTCACAGCTCACAGCAACCTCAAACTCTTTGGGCTTAAGCAATTCTCTTCCCTCAGCCTCCCAAGTAGCTGGGACTACAGGCACCTGCCACATTGCCCAGCTATTTTCTGGTTGTAGCCATCATTGTTGTTTAGCAGGCCCAGGCTGGGTTCAAACTCACCAGCCTCAGTGTATGTGACCGGTGCCCTACCCACTGAGCTATGGGCGCCGCCCAAAGATTTCTTTTTTTTTATGGCATCTTTCTCCATGCTGGCGACTTCCTTACATCTATTTCATCTTTAAGAGCCTAGATTTGGATAAGATTGTGGAGAAGAGGGAACATGTACAAATTTGGTTCCCTGTCTTTCCTCTTCTCACCAAAACAGAGAGTTTGGTAGCCTTACAAAAAAAAATCTAAAAAGGAAGAAAATAATCCTGATTTATTACTTATGTTGCAGCGAGTGATCTGGCAGGAAACAAAACTAGTAGTTAATCTGCCAAGCAGAAAAAATGCAACCCCTTTGTTGGTTGTTATGAAGCATTCAGCTGTTTTATAGTGGGAGTCTATCAAATTCAATACATTTTACACGATTGCAAATTCCTTAAAATATGGAGATGCTATAACAGCATAACAATGAGAGACTGTGATACTTTGCAATAACAAATTTTGTTATTCTTTGTAAATTCTACTGTTTTATTTTTAATAGTGACAAGACACAAAATGCTATCAATGTTACTTTAATATAAATGAATATGTGTGCTTTAATGTGTGTATGAAAAAGTAAGCGTCGCTTTGCCTTCTTTCAGAAGTGTAAGTCAGGCATATAAAATAACAAAAAGACAATCTTATGTGTAAAATGTATCTATAAATATCTAGGATAATTTACCGTAAATTACACATTATCCTGTTGCCACCCCCCGGAGTAAATGCCTTAACCAAGGATGCAGGCTGAGACCAGATTGCACCATACTTTATCTTCCCTGCTAAGCCCTGTTAAATGCAACCCTAAATGCAACAGCTATTTTCAGGGTAATAGGAGATGACACTTGGGATATGCTGGGAGCGTTTCAATTATTGGAGAGTGGCTTAGCCTGGATGGGGCTGGCCTGCGACTTTTTGGTCACAAGTCTCCCTGTTAACCAGTGGCCTCCTGTGCCTCTCTGGTGTGATGCTCCCCACCCCCAAGTTCTGGATCATCCACCAGTGTCATCCCTGCCCCATCCTGGCCCAGCACTCTCGCCAGTCTGAGGGCTTCATCCTCTTGGGGATTTTTAATCCCATTCTCTGTGTTAGACACTGAACTACAGAATCACGGTTTTCTTCTGTTTTTTTTACATGAAAGGTAATTCAGTTTTCCTAAAGCTCAAAACCTGATCCTTGACACCTTCCTCGCAGCCGTCACTCCGTTCTCAACACCAGGGCTGGGTGGGGGCAGGCAGGAGGGTCTTGATCTCTGGCTCCTCATAGCTGTAGGCTGGTCATTGCCTTCCCAGCTCCCTGGGCTGCTGCTTTGCCACTGAAGTTCATGGCCTCCATGTCACTGCTTCCTCCCCTTCCTCATTCAGAAACTTGAGCGCTGCCTCTGCCTTTATTCTAAGAACTCGCCTCCTCCTAATTCAAGACAGTGACTCCTCAAACTCCCAGTCCTCCCTGAAGTCCTTCCTTAGCCTTGTCTGGTACAGGGTGGTCCAGGTTCACAGACCCTGAATGTCCCTTGCTAATCATGTGACTATTCATGGGGCACCCCTTTCCTCAGTCGCCCTCTGCTGCTAACCTCAGCCAGCTGACATCATTAGTAGCTCTGAAGATTTATGAGCTGAAGCCACAAAAATCAGGAGAACAGCCAATGTTTTTAAGGAAGGAAATTCCGCTTTTGATTGAGCAAAGCAAGTGTATTTATATGCTAATTTTTATTTTGATCTGGCCTTTCACCATCCGGCCCCAATTTCTTTCATTTCCTCCTCTCACCTTCTCTCCCTCAGTACTGCAACCCTGGCCCTCTGGACACCCCCAGGCTACTCTCTCTGCCCGGGGCATGAGCCGTGCTCACGGTGATCTCTCCTGGAAGCCTGTATCTCCCCTGGAGACAGTGATCCCTTCTTCAAGGTCTAGTCCAAGTGTGATTTTCTCTTTGCGTCCTTTCCCAGTCCTCTTAGAGTGATTCATCCCTATTCATATATGTATTGATCCCCTACCCTGTACCAGGCATGTTTAGGATCTAGGGATCTACCACTGAACAGAACAGATGAGAATGCAAACTTTTCCAGTGGGAGGAAATTCATAGTAAAAGCAAAGGATAGTTTTTTTAAAGGTATACTATGTTTTCTGCTAATACGCATAACATAGCATAGTAGTAAGTGCTGTAAACCAGTATAGAAAAATGAGTGCTGAGAGTTGGGAGGAAAATTTCAGTATTAAAATAGGTTGGTCTAAGAAGGCCCCATGAGTAGATGGCCTTTGAGCAAAAGCCTGAAAGAGCTGAGGAAGTGAGTCTGCGGTGAAGAACTGTGAGATCAGTATTGATTGCTGATGCCTTGGTGTCCAGAGTTGGACTGTGAATTCTGTGAGGGCAAAGACTATTTCTTATGTATGTGTGTGCCTTCAGCTTCCAGAATGGTTCCCAACACCTTGCAGGGATCGGGGAGGTGTTGTATTCGATGTTTTTAATACCTGCAGTATGCTCTACTTCTCCCTGCCCAATTACATTTCACATGTTCAGGTGACTTTTCTTGGGAATAACATTACAAATAGGCAACCAAGTGAAAGATGACAAACTTCAATTACCATAAAAGCAATACACTCCATGCTTTCAGCACACATTGTAAAATAAACAGGTAAAAAGCAACAGTTGATATATTGAACCTTAAAGCTAAATTCTTGGCATTCTCCAGCATATTTACAAGTGTGTAATAAAATGCAAAGAAAGTTTATTTCTTTTGCATGGCATTTGATTAATGCAAATGACCAAAAGTGCCATGCAATGCATTATCCTTGAACTACAGTGATTCACTGCACCTCGACATTAATGGAAAATCAGTCAGTTCATTGTAAATGGATTCCATGAAGGTATTACAATTTCCACCTTGTTCAAAACATATCCTAATTTATATATTGAAATTGTGTTATTTGACCAATAAAGGGCTAGGATACTGCATCAAATACAGGAAATTTAAAACAGTGAGACCTTAGTGACATACATCGTGTTTAAGTCTCATTCAAAATAAATCAGAAGCTAGAAATCAACTAGCAACAACTTCTACACAGATGAAACTCTCATAGAATGAGTGGAAGTGACTCATAAAAAAAGAACAAAGAAGGATTTATCCCTAATGAGATGACATCACTGAAGAGTAAAACTATCTCTTAGAACATCTGTTTCAATTATGTTGTTGGGGAAACAGTCATGTTCTATCGTGTGTTTGTGTACCAGGTACTCACTTGACGACCTCAATAGCAAAGTGGAGGAAACACGTTCAGAATGGGTCCTTCACATTTCAGAAGTTGCCGTTAAAATTCAAAAGTAAACCCATGAACAGAGTTTGGAACTGTGCTTTAGGCATAATGAAAGCATTTAGTCTCCCTGTTGGAAAGAGAGATTATCCATAAAACCTAAGAGAAAACCTATCCATGATCCCTATGTTACTTTCTAAATACAATTTATTTTTGTATAAACATAGTTTTTATGAGTTTGAGGGTTTATTTTGGTCAAAGCTGTGGGTTTTTTCACATGTCACTTTTACTAGATTCACCATGGCTGGCCAGATGACAGCTCAGTAAGAAGAATGTGGGCCAAATCGGCAATCAGCAGGCAGGACTGCTGTGATCAATTATTGATGTCTGCCATGGGCAAGGGCTGGTGCTTTCTCATATGTGGCTCTTGGCTTCAGAGGGTGATGATACACCAGTGCTCGGAAGGCATGGTGCTGGAAGAGAAATCTAGCTCGAGACCTAAAAAGAAAAGGGAGGCAGCAGGAAGAGACAGGGCAGTTGCTCTGTTCAGCTGCCTCTCTTCCCTTGTAGAGTCTCCTTTCACTAAAATCTTGGCTTTATTTATTTTGTTTTGAAAGGGGAAGTAGTTCATTCACAGAGTACAAACTACCTACTTCTCAGGACATTAAAAAGAAAGAGAGAGAGAATGATCCAGCATCTGTTGGGTTTGGAGAGGAAAGCAGAATCCACTCCAGGTACTCCAGGCAAGAGGAGACTTTGTCTAAGGATCTGGAGCAGAACACAAGAACGGAAGGGAGTCAGGTAGGCAGAGTGCTATGGTGTCTCGGTGTCACCCCAGGCCCTGGCTGGAGTGTGTCAAGAAGGACTCTGATTAGAGACTGTCCATCAGACCTTTGAAGAGGAAGAACAGAGTTGGGTGTGTGCCAGGGATGTGGGTTTTGTGCTACTAATCAAGGCTTTCAGGGAGGTGTTGGGGAATGAGAAAGAGGCGGGAAACAGATGACTGTTAAACCAGAGAGGATGGATGAGCCCCAGGTAGGCGCAGGCTCCACGCGCCCGGTGCTGCTGTGACAAGCCGCCTGTGGTCGGCAGCCACCCTCCGGCCTCCAGTTCGCTCCTTCTCCATGACCTAGGAGCTGCTTAGATGGTCTTGCTTTTCCTACCACACACCGTACAAGGATCTCTGGGGATGTGTAGCACTTAGGAAATGACAATTTATCACGGTCATTGTCCCCTTTTTTCTCTTTTCCAAAAAAGACACAAAAGCAAAAGACAGGAAACAGTAGTTTTCAATTTGTAGTTACAGCACATTATTCCACTGCTGTACTCAATGAACTACTGTGGTTAAATACCAAGTTATATTCACTGTTAATCCTTCCTAATAATTGCAGATCTCAAAATTGCTTTGCACCACATTATTTTTATTCATTGTCTAAGTACGTGAAGACCTCTACCCCATGATCCCTTTTTCTCTGAAAGTCTGACCTCCACTTTCTTTTACAACCCTGTTTCTGCCTAGATTCAACCTGCCCCTCCCCTCCCATCTTTCCTTCCTGTTGTTCTTACTGACCACGCCCTACATGGAGGGGAGCTTCATGTCAATCTCTTACTGAGGAATCGTGTTTAAGGATTCCTTTTGTTTCTTTTAATTTTGTTTTTCATAGATTTTATACATTTGGGTTTTATAAAAATCATCACTTAATGATAGTTTCTTATGGTATCCTGCTTTTATGAAGCCAAAAAATTGATATCAATAAATAGAGAAGATGTCCACGCAAGTGTCATTTTCCAAAGGAATAGGGTAAGACATTACTTTAAATAAACTATTTTGTTTTCAAGGATCAAAAATTACCTGGCTTTGTGACATTAAAATGTAGTTTTCTAACAATTAATCAGCATCGTAGGCATTTCTGTAAAAGCTGGGGACAAGATAAGAATAACCTATGTTATTGCTACTGTCCAACATTATTCCAGAAGTTCTAGCCAATAAAATACCATAAGAAAAAGATAAGACTGCCATAATTGTAGGAAGAGAAGAATTGTAGTGATCATTTACCTAGAAAATTTAAGACAAAACCCCCCAAATCCTTGTATACTATTTGGTCAATCAGTAAACAATTTAAAACAGCTATAATATAAATAGCAGTTATTGGCTTAAAAAAACCAAATTATGATATGTATTATTCTGGAGGAACTAAAGGAGCATAAGAAAGGGATTAAGAAAAGCAAATTCTCACCAAGAAAATCAGTAGAGTTTAACTTGGCAAGAAAGAGCAGCATAATTAGAACGTTTAGAAATATGAAGATAAATAAAAAAATAAAACATTAGTTAGAGTTATAGTCTCTGGGGAAGGTAGATAGAGGCGGAAAGAGATAAGGATACTGATTTCTCTCATTCTAAGCTTTTCAGTGTTATTTGCTGTTGATTTATTTAGTTATGTATGCACATATACGTTTCTTAGTTAAAAGTAAATCACTATTATCCATCCTACAAATATACAGTTTTTCAAAAAGAATAAAGTACACTCATATGTGCTAGCATAAAAATAAGTCTAAGACATTGTAAGTAAAAAACTGCTCATGTTTCACAACTGTTAAAAGTGATGAAGGCACATTTTCTCCTTTTATCTTATCAATTTAGATTTTGGAAATTTTACTACAATGTGTATTATTCTGTAACTGAAGAATTTCTTAATCTAAGAAAATCCCCTGAATGTATGCAAGAATTAGTGAAAGTATATCATGAATTGTCTAGAACAATATAAAAAACAATAGCTGTAATATTCTTTAATAATCATTAGAATATAATGGGAAATCTCAATGGTGGCAAAAAGTACAACATACTATCACTGATACAAACAAAAATTGTACACATGCTATAACTTTTCACAGAAAGGTAGAACTAAAACCCTATAAGCAGAAAGGTTAATCATATCCCTAGTTGAAAAATTCAATCTTGCAAACACATAAACTCTCCTAAAATTAATTTATAAATTCAATGCAGACTACAACAAAATCCCAAAGGGAATTTTCTATGGAGTTTGTCAGATTGATTGTAAAATACATCTGGAAGAATAAATGTGCAAGATGGAACTAAAAAAAAAATTACAGTGAAGAAAAATAAGAAGGAACTTGTTCTACTGTACATAAAATGTATTATAAATTTCCAGTAATTTTCAAAATGTGTCTTCTTATAAATAAGAAGATAAACAGAAATGTGGAAAAAAGATAAATAATTCACAATCAAAAAATGTGATGGACATAAAAAAGGATGTTAAGTAATGAGCTACCTGTTGTCCAATTTGTTGAAGACATTAAAAAATTAATAACATCCAATGCTGGAAGACATGTGGAAAACCATGTTCTCTTGTGTTACTGGTATCACCTATTTGCTTCACTCATTCCAGGGACAATTTGGTAGGAATCCTACATGTTAAGTATGCTTAAACCTTACACTAGCAATTCTAATTATTTTTTATTTTATTTTTTTTAAACAGAATCTCACTTTGTCTCCCTCATTAGAGTGCTGTAGCGTCATAGCTCACAGCAACCTCAAACTCTTGGGCACAAGTGATGCTCTTGCCTCAGCTTCCCAAATAGCTGGAACTACAGGTGCCTGCCACAACACCCTGCTATTTTTTAGACACAGGGTCTCACTCTAGCTCAGGCTGGTCTTAAACTCTTGAACTTGGGCAATCCACCTGCCTTGGGCTCCCAGAGTGCTAGGATTACAGGAATGAGCCACCATGCCCAGTCCAGCAAGGCTACTCTCGGAACTCTATTCTAGAGATTTATTCACACACATGAAAAAATATACAGGCATGGGCGGCGCCTGTGGCTCAGCAAGTAGGGCGCCGGCCCCATATACCGAGGGTGGTGGGTTCAAACCCGGCCCCAGCCGAACTGCATCAAAAATTAGCTGGGCGCTGTGGCGGGTGCCTGTAGTCCCAGCTACCTGGGAGGCTGAGGCAAGAGAATCGCTCAAGCCTAAGAGGTGGAGGTTGCTGTGAGCTGTGACTCCACAGCACTCTACGGAGGGCAATAGAGTGAGACTCTGTCTCTACAAAAAAATAAAATAAAATAAAGATGAAAAAGGACATATGTTCTCCTTATTAAAATATATATATATATATATACAGGCATACTTCATTTAGTTGTGCTCTACTTGATTGCATTTCGTCCAGGTTGAAAAGTTTATGGCAACCATGCAACCATGTATCAAGCAAGTCTATTGGTGCCCTTTCCCAGTAGTACGTGCCCACTTCATGTCTCTGTGTCACATTGTGGTAATTCTCTCAATATTTCAAACTGTGTCATCATGATTATATCTGTTATGGTGATCTGTGGTAAGTGGTTTATGTTGTAAGTGGTTACTGTTGTAATTGTTTTGGGGTGCCACAAACTACACCCAAGTAAGATGGTGAGCTTCACTGATAAATCTGTTGCACTCTGTGTTCTGACTGCTCCAATCAGCCTGCCATTCCCCTCTCTCCTTCTCCTCTGGCCTATTTCCTGAGACACAACAGTGTTGAAAGGAGGCCAATTCGGAACTCTGGAATGGTATCTAAAAGTGTTCAAGAGGAAGGAAGAGGTGCACATCCCTCTCTTCACATCCAAAGCTAGAAATGATTAAGCTTTGTGAGGAAGTCATGTTGAAAACCAAGATAGTCCACAAGCTAGGATGTTTGTGCCAAACACGCAGCCAAGTGGTGAATGCCAAGGAAATGTTCGTAAAGGAAATTGGAAATGCTACTCCAGTGAAAACACAGATGATAAGAAAGTGAAATACCTTACTGCTGGTACAGAAAAAAGTTGAGTGGTCTGGATACAAGATCACATCACATGCTTGTTCAGACACAAAATTTCCTTAAACCAAAGTCTGGTCCCGAGCAAGGTTCTACCTCTCATTGATTTTGAAATCTGGGAGAGGTGAGGAAGCTGAAGAAGAGGAGTTGGAAGCTTGTAGAAGCTGGTTCATAATGTTTAGATGAAAGAAGCATCTCTAGAACATAAAAGCTCAAGGTGAAGAGGCAAGTGCTGAAGCAGCTTAAGTTATCCAGAAGATCAAGCTAAGATCAGTGATGAAGGTGGCTTCACTAAACCACGGATTTTCTATGTTGAAGAGCTTTCTACTGGAAGAAGACAACTAGCATTTAGGAATTTCATAGCCAGAGAGGAGAAATCAATTCCTCACTTCAAAGCTTTAAAGGACAGGGTGACTTTCTTGTTAGGCACCAAGGCAACATGTAACTGTAGATGAAGGCAATACTCATTAATCATTCCAAAAATCCTAGTGGCCTCAGGGATTATGCTAAATAATCTGTGCTCTCTCTATAGAACAATCTGGATGATAGGTCATTTGTTTGAAGCATGATTTACTGACTATTTTAAGCCCACTGTTGAGATCCTCTGCTCATTAAAAAAAAAAAATGATACTCTTCTTGACAATGCACCTGGATCACCAAAAATCTCTGCTAGAGATGAACATTGTTTTCAGGATTTATAAGCCAACATACATTCTGCAGCCCATGGATCAAGGAGTAATTTCAACTTTTAGGTCTTATAAAAAAAGAAATACATTTCATAAGGCTATATCTGCCACAGATAGCAATTCCTCTGATAAATTGGAACAAAGCACATTGAAAACCTTCTGGAAAGGATTTGCCATTCAAGATGCCTCTAAGAATATTTACGATTCACGGGAGGTGGTCAAAATATCACCATTGAGAAGAGCTTCCAAGAAGATGATTCCAACACTTATGGGTGACTTCGAGGGGTTAAAAACTTTAGTGGAAGAAATAACTGCAGATGGAGCGGCGCCTGTGGCTCAAAGGAGTAGGGCGCCAGTCCCATATACCAGAGGTGGAGGGTTCAAACCCAGCCCCGGCCAAAAAACTGCAGATGTGGCAGAAAAATTAGAGTCTGAAGATGTAACTGAATTCCTGCAATGACAGGCCCACACTGGAAGGGATGAGGAGTAGCTTCTCACGGACGAGTGAAAAAAGTAGTTTCCTGAGATGGAATCTACTCCTGGTGATGATACTGTGAACACTGCTGCAAAGAAAACAAAGGATGTAGAATATTCCACACACCTATAGTTGATCAAACAGTGGCAAGGTTAAAGAGGAATGACTCCAATTTTGAAAGAAGTTCTACTGTGGTACAATGATATCAATCAGCATTGCATGCTCCAGAGAAGGCTGCTGCGAGAGGAAGAGTCAACTGATGTGGCGAACTTCATCCTTAAAGGAATGGCCATGACCATCCCAAACTTCAGCAACTACCATCCTGATCAGTCAGCAGCCTTTAACACAGTGATTCTCAACCTTCCTAATGCCGTGGCCCTTTAATCCAATTCCTGTGGGTCACAACCCACAGGTTGAGAACCGCTGCATAACATCAAATAAGACTCTCCACAGACAAGATTATGACTTGCTGAGGTCTCAAATAATTGTTAGCAATCTTTCATCAATAAAATATTCTAAATTAAGGACTGTATATTATATTTTTAGTGATTATGTTATTGCATACCAGATAGTAGTCTATATGGTATAAACATAACTTTTATATGCCCCAGAAAACTAAACAGGCAACTTTTGTGATCTGCACTTTATTGCAGTGGGGTATCAATTCTGGATTGCAATAACTCCAAGGTGGTGTACTTGAATTTCTAGAATAAAATTTATTGCCAAAAAACCCTGAAAAATTACCTAAGTGTTAATCATTATGGAAAAGATCATAAATTATGTAGCCATAAAAACAATGCGGTGGAGCCTTATATTTTAACACAGAAAAATCTTGAAAGTTAAGTTCAAAGTGAAAAAAGCAAATGAAAAGAAGTATGTATAGTAGGATACAAGCTATTTTTGATATATGTACCTATGCACATATATGTATAGGCGTGTAGGAAAACTGCAAGAATACCTATAAAATGTTTAACAAAGTTTCCTCTGAAAAAGAGTGAGATTAGGATAAAGGTAGAAATTCACATTTCACTTCACATACTCTAGTATAAATTTGAGATGTTTGCTTGGGGCAGTAATTCTTGCATCCCATTTGTAGCTAGACATAATTTTTATAATGTAATATTAAAAACATTTAAAAACATTTTACAAAGGAGAAAAGCTAATGGCAAGGATCTTTTTTTTATATTTTCCTGTTTAATTTGAAACACTAATTTAAACACCTGGTCTTTTTATAAGGAAAAAAAAATTACAAGCAATACACAATTTGAAATTATATGTTTAATTTTAAGTTTCCCTGTTACTTCATCATGTTTTATATTCTCTTTTTTTCACTCTGATATTTAAACTTCATGTGGGAAGAGAATGGGAAGTGGGTATAGAGAAAGAAGAAAATAAGGAAAAGTGGACGAATTTCAGAAAATACCTGAAAAGCCCAATCAGCATAAAGTTGATAGCCACCTACTTCAGTGTGACAGAAAACAAGAACAGCCTTGAAAGTAGACCTTTTATTGTGGTAATAAAAACAGATACATAATAAACAGATCCCCTATGCAAAAATCCCCCAGAAAACCAGGCAGCAATTTGAGCTGATGAAGATGGCTATGGATGGAAAGCCCCTGGCAGCCTTTATGGCACGTGGAGGGTGCAGATAGGACCAGGGGAAACTGCTGCACTCACAGTGTTTCTAGGTCCCTTTTAGATTTTCCTCTAAGAAGATATTCCAGACCAGGTTTTGCCATTAAGTCTTCCTTGTTATTATATACCAAAGTCTTTTTGTGAAACTGCAAATAGCTACACAAGTTGTTAGATGTGATTATTACCCACTCCTGTAAATTAGTTTTTATTGCCCTCCTTTCATTTTTTTCTCTAATCAACATCTCCCCATAAAAATAAATAAATGCTGGGAATTCAAATTAAACAACAACAGTAACACTTCACCTAGTACCTAATATGAGCAAAACTCTGAACCATACACTGGAAAAATGAGAGTTGAATAAGACACAGGCCTTATTCTTATCTATAAAAGGACTAATAACGTATTAGTGAGGACTGCTATGTAAACAACTGCTTTAATTCCTGGCTGAGTGTGATCAAGATGTTAATAACGAAGCAGCTCATGGGGAGGAGGGCTCTAGAAAGTATCCTGTGGGAAATGACACATTATCTGGACCTTGGAAAAATGAGGGAGAAAGGTATTCCAGGGAAGAACCCATATCAGTAAAGGCTTAAGGTTAAGAACTATCTGGACGTTGGCAATGAAGGTGGGTGGATGCGGGGGGGCCTGGGAAAAGGGGGGTAGATATAGTTTACGGGAATGAACCTGAAAAGGAACCTGGCCAAGCCAGCCACAGCTTCCCGATCAATATTCTTACTTGAGGATCCTACTAGCCTTTTTGTGGGTTGGGATTTATTTCTTGTCTATTGGAGCTAAGTGATTTGAGGACTCCCCTGTAGATATCATTGTATTTACAAAACTGGGCATTTTGAATCAGATACAAAAGCGTTGTTATTCCCAAATCACTTCATTTGTAATCTGAGCACAAAAAGAAAAGTTACTGCCTCCTCCCACACAGAGGGAGAGCACGGCCTGCTGAGGCCACCAGGGAAGACTGCATTTGGGTCCTCAGCTGCTTTGTAAAGCTGTGTGAGCAACTGGAGAGGCAAAACAGATCCCTGCCAGGGAGCTAAGGAAGGGCCTGGAGCTTTGAGAGCCAGGACAAAAGCAGAAATGGGATGTGGGACGCACCCTGTTCTTAGAGCAGTGTGAATGAAGACATTTGTGACCCTCTGGAAAATAATTTTATTTAAAGGCCTCTTGTCAAAATACATAAAACACATTGTGATGAGCTAGGGCAGATACATCCTACACAAATCTTTGCTTCTATGTCACAATAAGACATATTGATCAAATCATTTTCTAATAAAAGCAAAAATAAAACACAATCATTAGAGCAATAAGGTATTTCTTAAATGAGGAAAAATGATCATTTTTTTCTCATAGGATTAACCGAAATGAACAGCCTAGGAGGACCAAAGCAATATAGAAAAACATGGTTGAATTAATCCTTAAGATGTTCACCAGAAAAGAGAAAGACCTAACTCCCGTCTTACTGGATTTTGAAAAGGCTGTCACACCAGAGCCATCGCCTTCATTGACAGATGCTATTACATTAAGGATTATCTTGGCAAAAATTATGTCAGTTGACATTTCAGAGGCCCCGGTTGTGGAAATGGTTTTTGTAGCTTGTTGAAGGGGCAGATTCCAAAAGCTGTGGGAAGTCATCCTCTAATTATATCAGGCATAAATCTTGACCATGGAGTTGATTAGTGAAAGGTACGCAGTGGGAACTCCACAAGTGCTAGTTGGCAGCCTGGTCCTCACTGATCTGCTGTCCATTCTTTCCAACACTGGGTTCTTTTTTCCTTCTAATTATAAAAGTACTTAATTGTCAATGGTAAATTTTTATAAGGTACAGAAAAACTCAAAAAATAAAATAAAACTCATCCATAATCATACTGTGCGGATATAATAACTTTTCCTTTTGATGGTTTCCCCTTGTTTTTCCTCTTATTCCAACGCTCTCAAAACATCAAAGATTCATCTGCCCGAAGTAGATCAAAAAGAAGAGACCCATCTATGCAAAATGAAAAATGAAGCACCTTTACAGAATCATAAAAACTACATTAAACTATGTTTGTAGATTCAGTTGCTTAAATTTTAACTCTCAATGCAATAAAGGGAATATAGTAGAAAATACGATAAAACATTGGGGAAGATCTTCATTTCCAGAAACATGTTCCACACGTGAAGGGTAGCAGTGTTCGTAGGGGGATTTCTGGTATCACACAATTTACTGCACAATTCAGTGACCAGGTTCCTCAGTTTCCTATTTAACTTTTAAATCCTTCCCTAATTCACATAACAGCACAAATGCTCATTGTAGTTAAACAAGGTTGAGGGGTTCTCTGCCAGTTTCTCTATAATCTTGGGACATGATAAAGAAATTGCTACCTGAGTAAATTTGATAAAGGTTACAGTAGGCCAAACACAGAGAACAACAGGAAAAAAACCCCACCAACAATATTCAAAGCAGCAGTGAAAAGCAGCATAATTTAACTCCCCCCCGCCCAGGTGCTTGCTTGATGCTATTTATTTTACCTTTTGTAGGATTTAGGAATTTCTTCCACATTGCAAAAAACCAACCAAAAACCTAGATAATTCATGCTTCTGAATTTGATAGACATAGCAAATATGTATCTGAATTTCAATTAATTCTGTAAATACCCAATTTCATCACAGGAGATTAGAAAGAAATGCCAGTTAAATTTACATATGGTATTCAGTGTTTCTGGATTTGTGTTTTTATTTATTTTCATTTTATGGAGATTGTTATTTGCTGAATATTAGCATAAATTTTCACATACAAAACAGTCCTCCAGTCAACACAACCAGCATATTTTGGTGTGTAACATTAACATTTTTCTATGAAATGATCAAAAACAGCCACAACGTTGGGCGTCAGTCAGAAACTAGTCTGATGGATGAAATCTCTCGGCAAAGTACCTGGACCTCAAAAGTATAAAGACAAGTTTGACCCACTCAGAAGATGGCTTATAGTATATTTATCTCTGCTGGTCTCCTGGAGTTATAATGATTACTGTCAGCGGGGATGCCCTTTCCTCTGACAGAGCTGACACTGCTGAGTACAAATTAAAGCAAAATCAGATTTTTTAGTCTCTGAAAGAGTGATGGAAATGGAGGAGGGGCAGAATCGTTCCTTCCAGATCTGAATTTTATTTCAAGTATATCAAGGAAACTTAGCACTGGAATATTTACATAGAGATCAGATACACCGAATGGGGAAGGTGTTGTTATTGAGTGCAGGTAGAATGAGATAATTACTGCCTAGAAATTGCCAAAGGTCCTTAAGATTTCTCTAACCCTCACAAAAACAAAAAGGATCAACTCTAGTCCTTCTCCGCTTCAATTTGTTGTTAATAGCTTAATCTATTACAATGAAAAATGGGATGGGCTATTACACATTTTCAAAAGACTGTGTGAAAATTTCTAAAAAGAAAGAATTTCACACGTAAACAACTCAGAACAATAAACAAGTGTCACAGTTACAGAATTTTATATCGAGTATTGGAGATCTATGTATTTAGGTTTCAGGATCTCACACTGGTGGAAACAATGAAGTATTTTCAAGTTACTGATGAAAAGCTTAATATAAATGCAGTACTTTCATTAATTCTCATATTCACATTTTTCTCTAGCTTCATGGTAATTCACGCTAAAAATGAAAGTCATCCCCTCTTGCGACTAAAGCCTTAATTGCATTGAGGTATGCTAATGTTGTAATGACATATTATCAGATGTCATTGCTTTCAGGAAAAACCCTACAAGACAGCTACTCGTATACTGTGAAATATTAATAATTAAAAACAAATCACACTTGTCAAAATAAATACATTTGTCTATTATAATATCCTTGTTTCTTTCCTTGCACTTGTTTTTTGAAGTGGCAGGTGTCAAAGTGGATCTTTTTGTTGTAGAACATGTATCCAATTATGCATGTGGTTTAGAGAGGATCTGACAGCAGATTGAAATGATTAAACTCATGCAAAAGAGTGATGCAGCAAAGGAGAATCTCTGGAATTATTGTTCTAGGAGAATCAAAGATAATAAAATGAGCCCCAAACTGGAATTATTCCATCAGTGATATTTAACCCAAGCCTTTCCATCTGGACATTCTCACCCACGTGGAAATCCCCTGGAGTGAGGAGCCCTGATACCCTGATACGCGTTCATCATGTGAAGGGTAGCAGTGTTCAGAGGGGGATTTCTGTTATCACACAATTTACTGCACAATTCAGTGACCAGGTTCCTCGGTTTCCTATTTAACTTTTAAATCCTTCCCTAATTCTCATAATTTTCTTACATATTGAAATGGAAATTAGCCTTTTCTCTGTTTCTAAGATTTTTCTTCCTTATTCATTTCCATTTTTAGAATAAACCAGAGGGCCCGTTGACTAGCTGAGAATGAGGCTGCTAATTGCCAAGAGGGCTCGGGTGTCCCAGGAGGATGCTGGGGCCCCCGTCTCTGAGAAGGGCTACTTACAACCTCATTTGTCATCTGCTCCCGAAGTTTGACAAATTACAAACAGGATGATCTTCAGCTGTGGCTGAGAAAGGTGCGTAAGTGTATAAAGTACCACTATACTTCTTTCATTTGTACTTTATTCAGATCATTACACCAAAGAAACACACTCCCCAGTAAGAGGGTTGAGCTGTTAGCTGTTCCTTTCCCCTGAGAATAACACCGGCATCCCCACCCTTTGCTACTGTCTTTTCCTCTTCTTGTGAGGATGTGGCAAGAGAAGGGGAAGAAATAAGTCAAGGAAGGCCATTCGTGGGCTAGAGGAACGGGCCACTGTGAACTTAAACGGGTGGTATGCATCTTAGCTAAAAGACCAGTTTTCAAGTGGTCAAGACCCTCCTAAGGGATGAACATGCTGTGGTTTATCTTAGCATCACTCGTTCCAGCAAGTCAGTTACCCACATGACAGATACTCATTTTAGAATGATTAATAACTCAGAGACTAACAATTGTTTCAGATATCATATGATGCTTCCGCTAAGAGAACTTTTATTTTATTTTTTATTTATTTATTTTTTATTATCTTTATTATTAAATCATAGCTGTGTACAATAGTGCAATCAAGGGGTACAATGTGCTGGTTTCATATACAATCTGAATTAATTTCATAAAACTGATTAACATAGCCTTCCTGGCATTTTCTCAGTTATTATATGAAGACATTTGTATTCTGCATTTAGTAAGGTTCCCCTGTACCCTTCTAAGATGCACCATAGGTGTGGCCACACCATTTACCCTCTCTCCACCCCCACCTCACCCCTCACCTCCCCTCCCTTGCCACTTTCCCCATATTCTTGCACTATAGTTGGGTTATAGCCTTCATATGAAACCTATAAATTAGCTTCATAGTAGGGCTGAGTACATTGGATACTTTTGCTACCATTCTTGAGATACTTTGCTAAGAAGAATATGTTCCAGCTCCATCCATGTAACCGTGAAAGAGGTAAAGTCTCCATCTTTCTTTAAGGCTGCATAATATTCCATGGAATACATGTACCACAATTTATTAATCCTTTCGTGGATCGATGGGCACCTGGGCTTCTTCCATACTCATTAAATCTTTATTGAGTGCCTTTACTGAGTGGTATCCTTTTATATGAGACAGAATATAAGAGGAGAAGGAGGGCATGTGGTGCCTGGTCCAGTATTAGATACATTACGCATTTCTAATCCTTAGAACAACATCATATAGTAAATATTACTATCCCCATTTTATAGAAGCTACACAGGTAGTAATGTGGAGACATGGAAATCACTTCAGGGCTAATCTGACTGTTAGATCTTAACTTTTTTTCACTACTCTGTTGCTGCTAGCATAGTCCAGCAAGGGAAGAGCCTAACAAGAAAACACAATGCAATATGATGAGTGCTGTAATCGAGATGAGTCTTGTTGGATGTGACTCTCCCTGGGGGACATTTGGAAGTTTCATGGAAGAGATGACATTTGAATTGGATGTTATTAATGACTAGGAGCCCAGAAAGGGTATGCTTGAAGCCTGTGCCATAGATTTGAGGATTGTACAGAGAATGACAAGGAGTTAGCTTCATCGGAAAAACAAAATTTGTAAGGTTTTTAGATTTCCAGAGATGAAGAAGAACAGTCTCTTTGGGGACTACATTGAAAAAATGTTGTATATGTTACACTAAGGAGTTTATATTTAACTTGGTAGGCAGCAAGAGTCACTGGAACACTTGAATAAGGGTGTTTTAAGTTTGAAAGTGTATGGAGCTTAGATCAGAGGAAAGAGACTGTAGGCGGGAACATCTGATTGAGTGGTATTGTAGTAGCCTACCAAAAAGCTAAAAAGATCAGCAATGTGACAGTATCAATAGAAAGGGACAGATGCAAGGGCACAAACACAATTTACTTGAATAGCTGTAGAGATGGCAGAAGTGCTGTCAGTGTGGGCTCAATGACAGGGAATGTGAGTGTGTACAATAGAAGGCCCAGACTGGAGTGGGAGGACAAAGTTGGTCTTCCTCCTCTGTGTACTCACCATGGAATAGACATGCTCCCCTATTTTCTCAGTGTTCCCATTTCAGTTTATGGCACACAAAAAAAATCATCTCTGAGTTACAATAAGGGCTCAATATGACTTTGGATGCCTTCCTTCAGCCCACCAGACAGGAAACCTTACCTCTTAGTGCCTGTCCTATAATATATTCAAGCCAACAGGGGATCACATTGCTTTTTATACTTACCTGTCACCACCATCTAGTTTCTCCCTGCTTGCCACTAAATCTGAATGTGCCAGAGATTGGCTAGCCATTGATGAAATCTGTCTTCTTCCATGCCTACAATGCCCACAGCTAAACTGTACATCCCAGAATCCTTTGCTCATAGATGTAATTATGTGACCAACTTCTGACCAATAAAAAGTGGAGAGACGTGAGGGAGCCGTCTGCTAGGATTGGCTTTTAAAACTTATGCAAAATCCTCCACTCTTATTCTCCCCTCTGTGGCAACTGGATGTCAGTGTACACAGTGACCTTGAAAACCACAGGTTGAAGATGCCACAGCTTCCATAAGCTTGAGTAGCTTCATGGTACAAAGCCATCTCTTCCCCACCCCACCTGTCGGCCCCTGCAGCTGCTAGGCTTAACATCATCCATAAATAAACTTTTATTCAGTTAATCCACTGAGATTTCAGGTTTTATCTTTTAAGTCACAGAGATTCCAAAGTTTATCTGTTAACTAAAACAGCAATGCTGCAACTCAGCTGATAATGGTCTTTATCCCACTTGTGATACAATCCAGGTTTCCAACCAATAATAGCTTTTAAACTGCCGTTATCTGGAAACCATAAAATTGACTCATACACACACCAAGAAAAGAAACTGTACATCCCCCTGAAAAGGGAAACCAGGTCCACAAGCTACTCACACCACAGTTTCAACTTTCAATCTCTTCTTAGCTGAGTTCTAGACTAAGGCCAGTGTTCACGGGGACCCGCTTTGGGCATAGAGAACCCTGGGGGCCAGGACGGCCACGTAGATGGTTAAGATTATCACTTTGACTAGACCTTGTCTGAGTCTGCCCTCATATATCACGTCTTCTCATCTATTAGGGCAATTTCTTCCATTTTTGGCCACCCACGGGGAAATTAGCTACATAGTCCCAGCACAGGGAAATGATAGAAAGCAGAACTGAGGGCTAAACTCCCAGTAGCTAAAGAGAGAGTGAAAGTGATGGTCTGTCCTCTTTCTGACTTTCTTTTTCTTTGCAACTTTTTTTGATGCATAGTAGACATTGAGAAAAGCTCCCAACTCAAGTGTATAGGAAGAAGAATTTTCATAAACTGAGCACCATCATGTACATCAGCACCCAGACCCAGGAAGTGAACTTGACCAGGACCTCTGGAAGCCCATGGACTTCCCTCTCATTACATTCCCCTCAGGTATGCTCTCTCTCCTGATTTCTCACACCACCACTTCAGTTTGCCTACTTTCAAACTTGTGGTGAATGGCACCATTTAGTCTGTGTTCTTCTGGATCTGGATTTTCCCCCAAAATTATGTTCAGGCAATTCATTTGTGGTATTCCACATAATTTGTTCATTTCATCATATGAATACACCACATTTATGCATCCATTCTGCAGTCAGCAGGCCCTTTGGACAGTTTCCAACTTGGAGATGTTACAAATTGTGTAGCTATAAACATTCTGGTGCATATCTTTTAGTGAACAGATGTAAGCTTTTCTGCTGGCTACCTAGCATGGAGTGGAATTATTGGGTCGCAAGTTATGCATTTGTTCAGCTTTAGTAGAAGTGATTGTATGGTTTTCTGAAGTGGTTATACCAATTCTGTACTCTTTGTAACAGATACCCCACAAATGGCCAAAGTGCCAGGAAAATGATGGCCTAATTTGGCACATACTGAATCTGAGACACCTGTGGACTAGCCAAGGGGAGTTAAAAGAAAAGTGTCAGCTCCAGGAATCTGAGGCTAAGGAGAAAGATCTTGGTGGGACATAGTCTATTAACCAAAGGATGACAGAGGAACTCACGGGGTCACACTGAGAGCTCTAAGCCTAGTGGGAGGCGTAAGAAGGGAAGAGGGCCAGAATAGGACCCGGTGTTCAAGACGAAGGTAGGGGCAGAGGACAGGGGAAGGAGGAGGTCAAAAAGCAGCTTCTCATTAACAGGGTACAGCAGATTGCGTGGTAGAGTTGGCTTCAGTCTGTGCTCTTCAGAAACTGCTAGGGTTTTTAAGGAGACTGATTATATTACAATATCTGAAATTTATTTCGTTTAACAAAACTTTCCCCAGACTGCACACTTACTTTGGTTTCATTACTAATTCCCCTTGGTTCTTTCCACACATTTGGTATAGAAAAGGACTATCCACAGAGAAGAAATAGCTTCTGGCATTCTTTTTTTCTTTTTTTAACAATAATTCAAACACCTCATTAGATTGAAGTTGACTTTATATGGTGTTCCCCATGACAGCTTGACTTACTATGATAGGGGTCAGCATCTTTATGACACAGGCCAGCTCCAATGTTTGAGACTTGCTTCCTTCTAACTTTGGTGAATTTCTCTATCATGTTGCTTATGAAATCCACTAGTTCTGACATTTAAATTGTGCATTCCCTTCTGTCTCAAAAGGAAAGGTGGTTGCTACCCATAAGATTGTTATCTTCCCTGAGGGTTGAAATAATTAAAGAAATGAGGGGGGGAAGGATGTGTAATTACTGGGGCTGCCTCTTAGGCACTGCAATGAAATTTGATCCTTTAGAAGCTGCAAAGATTAATGAAACATGTTTCCTTTCTTCATGAGCTTGGCAATGAATGAGAGAGAGAAGGCAAACACAATTAGCTCTAGTACAATGGGAACTGGTATAAATACAAAGGCAGAGTTCAAGCAGTGTTTTGGGGACGTAAACAAGAGCCCATGCTTTGTCCCTAATTCTGGGTGATCAATATACTCAGAAGCTTCCCAGGGAGATAAAATTAGCTTGAAAACTAAGATGAACTCTACCAATAGAAGGAACTCAAGCAAAGAGCATGAGAAAATTCCAAATAAAAATACACACCAGACATATCCCCAAAGAATGTAACATTAGAGCATTTGTGTTCTTACAGCAATAGTGCTTAAAGTGTAGTCTCTGGACAAGCAGCTTCAGTGTTACCTGGGAACTTGTTAGAAAAGGCATAAATTCAAGGGTCCATTTCTGACTCACTGAGTCAGAAACTCTGGGCATGGGGCCCAAAACGTGTTTTAACAAGCCCTCCAGGTGACTCTAAAGCATACTTAGTTTGAGAAACACTGGCTAGAGGGTAACGTGCAAGGAGAAATGTGTTGTCAGGCGTGATTAGAAAAGTATAGTAAGTTTGAATTATGGTGAGTTGAGAATACAAGCTCAGGGGGTGAGGTTTTCTTCTGTAAGCAATAGAGAACCATTATAGAATTTTGAGCAGAGGAGTAATATGATCAAAACTGTGCTTTAGAAAGGAAATTCCGACAGCAGGTAGATAATGCACTGGCAAAGGAGTAATTTGGTATGAGGAGAAAATACTTAGAAGCCTATAGCTGGAAATCCTGTGAAACAAACACATACTTCAATCCAAGAAGATGTTAAAGTCCTCATAGTCTGAGAATAATTCTTAAGCAAGAGATATTCACAATTTAGTGTAGAAGATCCCAGATTATCATACTTTTATACTAGAAAGAAAAGAAAGTGTCATTCTGGAACCTACTCAGTATAACGTTATACCTTAAGTGTCTTATATGTAGTATCTCCTGTAGTCTACGCATCTGAACCTGTTAGACACTTCCTACCACCACACAGGAAATGAGGAAGGGAGACCTCAGAAAGCTAACAACTAAGTGGGACAGAAAAATAACAAACCAAAAGCTCAGACAATCACAAACATTTTTTTTCTGATACATTATACAACCAGCATTAAGCTTGGCTTCGATTCTTATGTTCATTTTGACAGCAACCCATCTTCTATGACAGTACAGAGACATGGAAAAATAGACCCAGTTCTTGCCAGTAATTTTCTCAGATCTCTTCCATCCCAGTTTCCCATAGCCCCTTCAGAAAGAACTGTGAACAGTCCTCACACAAGCTTTCTTAACCTGTTGCCATGTGGACCCTTGACATGCTGAACCCCTTCCACACGGAAATCACCTGGGCATGGTCTCATTTCTCAGTCACCTGGTAGTGCCTTGATAACAGAGATGTAACATGACTTGGAGGTCATGCGGTCCAATCCCACCAGCACATTTTACATACACACAGAAGAGACAAAAGAAGGCAAGAAATTACCAAAGACATTCATAGGACTAAAATAAAATTTCCTTGTTCAGAGTTTGGTCCACTTCGCTACCATGTGTTTTGTGAAGTTTTCCTGTATCATCATTCAGCATAGTCAGCTTCCAATACAGTGGCCAACACATTGTAGGTACTCAAAAAATATTATCTTACTGAATGAATGAAGTCCTAATCAACATATTAGTATATTCAGTGTTCTCCAGCCAAATACCTCAACCCATTCTTAGCAATTCTTTTTTTTTTTAATAGTCATAGTTTTAATTCTCAAGTAAGAACAATGACTTGATAATGGAATGTATGGGCCTGTTGGGTCCTGTAGGAACTCTCTAACCTTGAAATCAGGTTGGACAGCTCCACCCTTTTTTCCTGCACAATTGATTTTCACTCCGTACTTCTCTTTACTCCAACAACTGTCAGAAACCCCACTTCCCAAACACAGTGTAGGCTGAAGGGAATGCAGTGTGATCTAATGTTGACATTCTTAATTCAACACCTGAACACCTTTTATGTTCATCCTATGGTGCCCTTTGAGTTTGCTGCTACACAGTACACGTTGGTGTGGAGTTTAGGAACAATGTCCTTCAGTCTTTATCCTCTTTAACTCTTATTTTATTTCTCTCTACTCTTTATAAATCTTTTTTTTATTTTGGGGGATTCATCTTCTTTCCCAAACCTTCAGAGCTTAACTCACAAACCAAAGGGAAAAGGGGGGGGCATCAAGGATGGTTTGTTTTCACATATCCCTGACCACCCCCCATCGATTTGTGACTGTTAACTGATCCAACCTCCTTGCAGCTTACAGAGAGATGATCATATCACATGTTCTGTATCTTAAGTTACACCAAAAAAGGACATAATTTAATTCTTTGAATTTAAAAAAAAAAACTCTTGCTTTTTATTTCTATGTGAAAGCTCTCTTTGGTTTGAATAACTGTGGAGAATGTGCAAGGATTTCTATTATTTTTTAAAGAAAAGCAATTCTATTATATATAAGCACCTATAGCAAAATACAGCAGGCTGTGATAAACAAATGCCCTGAGATGTACATTGAGAAATACTGTTTATCAAGTTGATTGTTTGTAAATGGATGTTTCTAAAGGACCTAAAAACTAAGTTACCTTCGGGGAGATTCAACATCTTTGTTGGGAGCAGCTTAAATGCATGTTTACAAAGCTACATTATTTGACCTACCAACATTCATTACATTAATCCATTAACTAGAATGTGCAAAATACTGTCATTTATCCTGTTTTCCGAGCAACAAAAGTTAAGTGCTTCTCTGGTTATAAGTCTCTTATACTTAGAAAGTCTAGAAGGGAGTTTGGGTATTTTGGTGTGATTGGCATCTAACAAACAAGTTAGGTGAGTCCCTCTTCAATGATTCGGGGCTTTGTGGGGCCTCTGCATCCTCACTGTGAACATCTCTTGGCTTTTTCCTACTTTGTTTCCTTCCAGCCACTCAATTAAATAATATTCCTAGGGCAGTTATTATTTGCCAGAGGCTGGGCCCGAGCCTGGGAGAGCAGGTGTGCTGCCTCTACCTCCTGCACCCACACATGGATTAGTTCTTGATGGTCAGGATGGTGGGGAATCACAGGTCTGCCAGAGCCCTAGACTAAAACCAGTAGGAAAGTCGAATAGTAGAGTGTCCTTTACTAATGCCCTATGTGAAGAACTCTCAGCTTAGATCAGGTAGGCTCACATTTTTTGAAGATCTATTATGTTCCAAATCCCTGGACTAAACCCTGAGGATGTAGAAGAAATCTGGAGACTTCGTGTCTGAGAGAAGGTCCGAGTCTTCCTGGATGAAGCTTCAAGGAGGAGTCAGCTAAGGGCAAAGAGGAAGGGAGTCGTTAGGACAGAGCAAACTGCATGAACAAAGACTTGATATCTATGAAAGTAATTCCACTTGGCCTTGCAAAGTTATGACGCCATCCCAAGGACTCCCCAGGAAGAAAAACTTTGCCATCCTAGATTTGCTCAGTGCCAGCACAGCAGCATGTGGGGGGTACCCTCCCCAAGGAGGGTCAGCAACAGCTTGGCTACTTTTTGCCTTTTGAAAAGCATACAGCTGGGACGGCAGCAGGAGCCCACTTCTTTATTTTGTGGATTTCTAATGCAGATTTTCTTACAGAGTGGTCTGAGGCCCACCTGCATCAGAATCACACAGGCTACTTTTTAAAACTTCAGTTTCCACAGACCACAGTAGCATACCTGCTGAATCAGAACTCTGTGGGCGGAGCCACGATACCCCTTTTCAACAAACATTCAGATGAGCATTAGAACATGAGAGTTTGGGGATCACTTCCAGTGAGGTTAGACAGGAATACTCAATCTTAGCTGAACATTAGACAATCTGGGGAGCTTTTAAAACAAAGCAATGCCTGGGCCTCATTCTTAGATTTTCTGACTTAAGTGCTTTTGTTAGGACTGGATATTGGTAGTTTCCGAAGCTCCACAGGTGACTCTATTGTTTGGGTAGCAACATTACAATGATTAGTTTGAGAATAAAAATGGAGACACACCGTATCCAAATTGGTGAAAATACTAAAAGTAGTGCTTCGAGGGAAATTTATGACATCAAAGGCTTGCATTAGAAGAGAAAAAAGGTTTCAGATCAGTGATCCAAGATTTTTGCCTTAAGGAAGTAGAAAAGAAAGCAATGCTAAACCAAAGCAAGCAGAAGAAAAGCAATAATGAAGAGCAGAACTCAGCAGCATTGACAACAAATAGACAAAAGACAAAAAGCAGTGAAGCCCACAGCTGGTGGTTGACAAAGCCAGGAAAACTGATAGACCTCCAGCTAGACTGCCCAGGAAAAAGAGAGAGAAGGCATAAAGTGCAAATGTTAGGAGAGAGAGACAATGCCTAATTAGTACTAGACCTTACTCTTAGAGAATTTAAATTCATGATTTTAAAAAACAAAGCAAATTAAACAAAAAAAACTCCCAACCCAGGAGGCTTCACTTATTAATTCTACTAAATACTTATGGAAGAAATAACACCTCCAAATCTATAGAAATGCTTCTAGAATTACAAAAGAAGACAATACTTCCCAAAGTGTTTTATGAGGCAAGCATTAAACTGACACCAAAACCAGACAAAGATGTTGCAAGACAATAAGATTATAGACAGATATCCCTCGTGAACACAGACACAAAGATCCTCAATAAACTTCCAGCAAATCGAACCTAACAATATACAAGAAGGATCATAATCATAATCAAGTGGGATTTGTACCTGGTATTCAAGCTGGCTCAACTTACCACAACCAATCAATATAAGTCTCCATAGAAATAGATTAAAGAAGAAAAGCACTTGATTACATCAACAGATGCAGAAAAAGCTTTTGACTAAATTCGACATTTATTCATAATAAAAATTCTAGGGTGGTACCTGTGGTTCAGTGAGTAGGGTGCCAGCCTCATATACTGAGGGTGTGGGGTTCAAACCTGGCCCCAGACAAGTTGCAGCAAAAAATAGCCCAGGAGTTGGAGGTTGCTGTGAGCTGTGATGCCACAGCACTCTACTGAGGATGACAAAGTAATATTCTATCTCTAAAAAAAAAGAATTCTCAGGAACTTAGGAATAGAAAGAAGCTTCCTCAATATGATAAAAGGAATCCACCAAAAACTTACAACAGACATCACACTTAATGTTAAAAAACTGAATCCCTTGCCTCTAAGATTGGGAACAAGGACATAAACTGTCCTTACTCCCATTCACCACAGTCCTCAAGGTGATAGTAGTACAATAAGATAAGAGAGGGTAAAATAGTTTAGAGAGGAAGAAATAAAATTGTTTCTAATCACAGACAAAAATTAAAAACCAACAAATCCACAAAAAAGCTACTAAGATATAACACAATAAAGTCACAGGATATAAAACAATATATAAAATCAGTTTTAGTTCTATATACTAACAATGAACAATTACCCAATCATTTTTTTTTTTTTTTTGAGACAGAGCCTTAAGCTATTGCCCTGGGTAGGGTGCTGTGGCATCACAGCTCACAGCAACCTCCGACTCCTGGGCTGAAGTGATTCTCTTGCCTCTGCCTCCCAAGTAGCTGGGACTACAGGCGCCCTCCACAATGCCAGGCTATTTTTTTGGTTGCAGCTGTCGTTGTTGTTTGGCGGGCTGGGCTGGATTCAAACCCGCCAGCTCAGGTGTATGTGGCTGGAGCCTACCCAATCATTTTTAAAAGCTCCACTAACATTATTACCAAAAGCATGAAATAGTCTGTTATAAATCTAATAGAATATTGTGAGATCTATATGCTGAAAACTACAAACATGAATGAAACCAAGGGGATCTGATTAAATGGAGTGATATACTCTGCACACAGGCTGGAAGAGTCAGTGTAGTTAAGGTGCCAATCTCCCCACCATTGATCTACACATTCGATGCAATTCCAATCAAGATCCCAATGGGATTTAATCAACAGGCTGATTCTTAAATGTACATGAAGAGGCAAGGGAACCAAATTAGTCAAATCACTTTTTTAATAAAGGCCCATTTATTTATTTTTGTTGCTTCTGTGATTGCCATTGGTGTCTGCTCCATAAATTCTCTTGAATATATGCACTCTTAATGATGTGATAAGAAAGGAATGGAGAGAATGTTTTTAATCTACATGTTCCAGTGGCATTTGATGAAAAGACAGTTCTTTCTCCATTTGTCAAAAATCAATTGATCGTATATGTGTGGGCTTATTGCTAGATGGGCTGGTTATTCTATTCTATTTACATGTATAACTTTTTTATGTCAAAAACCACACTATTTATTGCTGTGCTTTACAATAATTCTGAAAATCAACTATCATGAGAACTCCAACTTAGTTCTTTTTAAAGAATTTTTTTGGTCAAGAATACATACAATCAATATGATTTTCGGCTACTGACATTAGCTATGGCAGTGTTAGATTTCTCAGCATTAAAGTTACTCTTCTTGACCCTCTCTTCTCCTTTCCACATTCTACACTTTGGAAGGAAGCCACAGTGTGCAACTCATACATGAGGAGTGAGGGATTATGCCTCCGTGGGTAAAGTATTTAAATAATTATTTGGAATTCTTATGCATGGGAGATTCATCTCTTCTCTCCAATTTATTAATTTATTCACATCAGTATGAACACATGGTTATCTCTTTTATACTTTGAGATATAACACAATACTGTTTACTTTGTTGCTCTAATGTTCTAGCTCTGGCCATGGCAGGGGGAAGTCTTTCAGTGCCTCTGTGTCCCTTTGACAGCACTTTTGGTTTTGGTTTTATTTTAGTTTTGATATTACAGATGTTCTGACCTCATCTTACATATTTCCTGCCCCAATCATAGAAGCGCCACTTCTCCATAGACCCTAGTTTCTCTTATTGGAGAACAATGGTATGAGGAACCAAGGTTTGAGCAGCAGGTTGGCAGGTTTTATATAAAGTTAAATATGTATTAATCACACAGCACAGCAGTACTCTTTCGCACTGACCCAAGTGAAATGAAAACTTAGGTTCAAACAAAAACCTGTAAGTGAAGGTATTTTTTTCAGGAATTGCCAAAATCTGATTGGATTTGTACAAGACCCTCAACTAGGGAGTCAATAAAGTGTGGTCCATCCATACAGAGGGATACTAGTAATAAAAAAGGACAAACTTGTTATATACAAAACAAGAATGACTCTCAAATCATGCTTAGTGTAAGAAACCAGAACCAAAAGTCTGCTTACTCTATGATTCCATTTATATGAAGTTCTTACAAAAAGAAAACTATAGAAATAGACAACAGATCAGTGGTTTCCAGAATCTGGAGGTAAGAGGTGAACACAAAGGGTCATAGGAGAATTAGAGAGAATCACGCAATTCTTCTTTACTATGACTATGGTGGCAGCTGCATGACTATAAACATCCATCAAACCCACATTTGAGAAACCTTTTCTCAAACTTTTGTACACTAAAAAGAATTGAATTTTACTGTACTCAAAGTTACCTTAACTAAAAAGTGGGATAACAACTATAAAGTGACTATATATTAACATGGGGAACTGCTGGTGATAGAAAGGCAAGTAGAAGAGGAAAAAATACAGCATATTCTCAACCACTGAAAAGTACAGAGGCACAAAGAGAAAAAATCACACAATTTTAACAATTATCTTGGGAATTGGAGCAAGATGGCGGCTAAGTAACAGCTTCCTTGCGGCTAGGCATGGTGAGACTGGGGAGAGAGGACTTCAGGCATCTCTGGCAGGCGGGATCTGCCCAGAAACTTCCCTTTGGGGACACAGGGAGACAGCATGAGGCTTCTGGACACCCTGAGGAAGGCAAAAGTGGCAGAGATTGGAAATGTCATCAAGCCACACGCAATAATGATGGTTCCAGTCCATGAACCCCTGTATCACTCTCCCTCCGGAGAAACCCTAACTGCCCCCTTCTATCATCGCCCAATTCAGCAGGAAGCAGTTAGATTGAGTCTT